>BQNB010040964.1:6054-47062 GCA_026074375.1 Tanacetum coccineum | reverse complement strand
GTTTGAAGTCTCGCTTGCCTGTTATTTTGATTCTAGTTTTGGATGTTATGGAATAAGTTTGGATTTTGGTCCCTGTGAGGGCATTGGAATAATTGTAAGAGATTGTGGATTTCAGTTGCGATTTGGGACATCATTTGAGTTTGTTCAAGGTTGATGGTCTTCATAGGACTTGGAGTTTATGCAATGTAGTTTTCTCTATTTTGTATCTTGTGTCATGATTGATCATTATGTTGCATTCCCGAGTTTCCGCCATTGTCGGGGTGTGACACAAGTGAAATCCATGAAAAATAGTTTGATGAATGATGACTCTAATGCACCTCAATAACGTCATTACAAGTTAAGCACCTGAGAAATACATGCTTAAAATGTCAACATAAAGTTGGTGAGTTCATAGGTTTAAGCAAGTAAAAAGGTTGGACCGCAAGATTTTAAGTAATTATTACATGGTATACAATATTCAGAAAAGTGATTACGATTGCGCTAAGCTCATGACACCAAAGCTAAACAATGTTATGTATGCAAGTCAATGCAAAGTAAAGTGCCCTTGGGAGTGTCCAACCCGAGACACCCGCAGTCCGACATGGTATACGTTCGTTTGTTTGGCAACTCCAAAACAAGTAAGCGCTACTTACTCGAATGGGGATGTTAATTCCAATAGATCTATTTATAACACTCACACTTACAACACGTAATTAACGGTTCATGATAGTGGGCATAGTGGGGCTAATCTGTAATCATTTAAAAGGTATTTGCGTCCAAATGTAAAACAAGCAATGTATCTCACCCCGAGATTTGTAAAATAGTGATAAACAAGTTAAAGCGGGGCTATAAACTCACCTTAGGTAAAAGTATTGATTCGGGAATAAATCAAATAAATGGAACGTCACAACAATTCCGGAACGCGACCTAAGTAATAAAGGGTCGACTTAAAATTATGCAAATGAAGTGAAATGATGGAAATATATTTTTATAACCTTATATTACCCCATACACGTTTGCATTTTAGTTTTATAAGTCAAAATAACCTTCACGTCAAGTTCGCCATTTCTACTCATAATTATATACTTTACAATTATTTCCAAGTAACCAACTTAATAAATCATAACTAGCTCGCTTATTAATATTTTTGAAAACTTTCGATTCGCACAAAAAGTATTTAGATAATGCTACAATATTTATTAAGGACATTTTAGCTCATTCGGGTTCCAAAACGCCTAAAAATACCAATTTAAATTCTAATCAGCTCACTATTTATTAGGAAAATTCATGCAGAAAATTTATTAAGTTTTTAGTTTTTAGTCCAACTTCGAAAGGCCGTAACTTCATCGTTATAATGATTCACGAAACGGGAGAGTACAACATTTTTGCGTAAAACCGAGTACTACAAAATTTCTCTTATGATTTCCCCCCGACTCGAACCCAAAGTGGGCCAAAAATGTAACTAAAGTTTCTGGACAGAATGTATATAAAAACAGTTTTGCTGGAAAAATTACTAGTTTTTACCCGAACCCCAATTGGTCATAACTTACTCGTTTTAAGTTCGATTTTAACGAATTTTATATCCATACGAAAGTATTTAGGTATACTATCTATTTTTAAGAACCTCGGCTATCCAAAACAAAATTAAGTGTCCGAAAACACCATGAATAAATTTGGACAACGAGCTTTTATTTTTTGTTTTATCACTTTGTTTCACCCACAAATTACAACTCTATACTAACCTAGTCCCTTCCACCAATTTTTATCATTTTACCATCACAACAACAACTCTATACTAACCTAATTTCTTCCATCAATTTATCAAGAACAACAATATACTCAAGAACATAAACATATATTACACTTTAACTAGTTTAAATTTCCATTTTAACTACAAAACCATAATATTATCAAGTAAGTTGTAAAATGTCTAGGACATGTGAAATAAGTGTAGAGCCATATTTTTATTATCCATTTCATATTATTTTCACAAGAACATATTCAATATATTTACTAGTTTCTTTTAGAAAAATACTTAACACAAACCTAGTGGTGATATAACTACATGAATGTAGTGATGACAACATAAATGTATGAAACAAAACTAAGAGATGAATATGTGTACCTTTACTAGATGATGAGATGAGATTTAACAAGGTTTACACACAATCAACCCCAAATACTTAGACACTTAAACACCTATAATCTTCTTAGAAAAATACTTGAACAAAATCAAAACCCAAAATCTTGTGTGTGTTGTATGCTTGCCGCGGCTCTAGAGAGGAACAAGGAGATAGTGTGAGTTTTTTTGTAAGTGTGGAATGAGTATGATACTAGTTTATCTCATATAGGAAGTATTAACTAGGTAATAGAAGGACTTGGATAATAGGAAGTAAAGCATGGTTTTGATATTAGATTTGGTTTTAAGGGTGCATCATAGTTAGTGGGTGGTTAATAGGATTAAAGTGGGTAATAAAGTGTTTGATTTGGTAGGTATGTGTTGTGTGTGTGGGCTGGGTAGACGAAAAAGGGGAGAGGGGGAGGGAAATCATTTTTCAAACGTAGCTAATTGTTTCTAGAAGGTATCATGCAAGTATTATTTAGAAAGATGGTAGTATATATACATTACATGCATGCACAAAATTCACAAGTTACTAGTTTACTTAAAACTTATAAAATAAAATGTATGAAACTTGTAAAACATGAATGTGATGATAATGATATGCTATAAATGTGTAGACTAAGCTTACTCTAAATCCAGTGTATGCACAAAGACATTTCTTGCAATGTACAGGATAACTTCCCGGTGTTAGGTTAATTCAAGCATTTACGTTAAACTTGTAAACTAAGAGTGTCGACTTATAAATTATGCTCGTAAAAGTCATAAAACACATATTTGATGTAAACCTATTTTTGTTTAATTCCGGTTTATGTTTAAAGTTGTTTTTCGATTACGCGATTTAACTTAACGGTTACGCGTAAAAGTAAATATGTAAACGTTCAAAGTAAATAGTTTCAAGTTTATAGTCAAGTAATGACCTGAAAAATATGAGTTTTCACAGTCTCTACATGTTAAGAGAATTCCGTCCCAAAATTCAGTTTGTGTTGCCTACCGGAGTGGTATTGGTGAAGAGGTGCGGATATTTGCTACGAAATTGGTCTTCACGCTCCCACATAAACTCTGGACCTCTTCTAGAGTTCCATCGAACCTTGATGATTGGTATGCGGCTTTGCTTCAACCGCTTGACCTCTCGGTCCATAAATTCTATAGGCTCTTCAACAAAATGAAGCTTGTCATCAATTTGGATTTCTTCCAACAGAATAACGAGTGACTCTTCGAACGTACACTTCTTTAGATTCGACACATGAAAGGTACTGTGAACCTTGCTTAATTGTTGAGGAAGTTCGAGTCTATAAGTCAACGGAACGGGTCAAACTTTGGCTAAAATTTTTAAATGTCCCAATATACTCGTTCAATCTTTCCCCATTTGCCAAAATGTAACACTAATCCCTTCCAAGGTGAAACTTTCACATAACCTTGTCTCCAACTGAAAACTCTAGAGGGCTTACGCCTCAGACAGCGAACTCTTTTTGGCTGATACAGCAACGGCTTGGATTTATCTCTTGGAACTGAATGGATCTCTCAGTCGTTTCATGAATAATATATTGGCCAGTGAGCTGGCTATCTCCGACCTCGGACCAACATATAGCTGATCGACACTTACGACAGTTAGGTGCCTTGAATGGTGCAACCTTAATGCTAGTATGATAGTTGTTGTTGTATGAAAACTTAACTAACGGTAAATGTTTGTCCCAAACATTACCGAAATCTATCACACAAGCACATAACATATCTTCAAGAGTTTGAATGGTTCTTTTACTTTGTGTCCATCGATTATTGTTTGGGGATATGATATTTCACGTACTCAAATATCAACTAGTACCCAAAGCCTTATGAGTGACTGCTAGAAACGTGGATGTGAGTTTTGCTATCTTGTTGAAATGATAGAGACTGGCACTCCATGCCTTGAGACCACTTCTTTCAAGTATAGTCTCGTTAGTCTCTCTATTGCATCAGTCTCCTTTATCGGTAAAAAGTGTGCAGACTTCGTAAGGCGATCAACGATTACCCAAATCATATCGTAACCACTTGATGTCTTCGACAACTTCGTAATAAAGTCCATTGTTATATTCTCCCATTTCCATTGGGGTATCCCAGGTTGTACTAACAACCTAGATGGTTTTTTGAAACTTGACTTTACCTTTATGCATGTCAAACACTTGCTCAACATACTTGTCAAATGGTTCTGCCTTCATGGTTAGGCCACCATAAAACTTCTTAAGATCTGATACATTTTATTCCCGATCCAAGATGGATGGAATATTTTGATTTTATGTGACTCATGCATGATCAGATCCATTAGTCCTCCAAACTGTTGTAACCAACTCTTGCTTCTAATACAACGAGTTCCATCAGGACGAGTCTCAAACTCCTTATCCATATTACGAAGATTTTCATTCTTAACATTCTCCTCCTTAATCGCTTCAGCTTGAGCATCCAAGATTTGTGACGATAGGTTTAAATTTATTGTCATAACCAAAGTTCGAACTCTTAGTGGCTTTACCTGTTCTTCGCTTAAAGCGTCAGCTACAAGGAACGTTTTGCCTTTCAGTTGTGATAATGAATCTCACAGTCGTAATCATTGCGTTGCTCGATCTATCAATGCTGCCTCATGTTAAGCTCCTTCTAGTCAAGTATATGTTGAAGACTCTTATGATCGGTAAACACAATCCACTTTGTACCGTATAAGTAATGTCTCTAAATCTTGAGAGCGAAAACTACAACTCCTAATTCCAAGTCATGAGTGGTGTAATTATTTTTTTATGAGTCTTAAGCTGTCGAGAGGCGTAAGCTATAACCTTTTCCTTCTGCATTTACACGGCTCCTATGCGAAGTATCGCAATAGACCACAAAATTATCATTTCCTCAGGTTATGATAGAATTGGCGACACGTAACTAAGTTTTTTGTTTAGTAGTTGAAATGCTGACTCATCATTTCTTCCTACTACAAGACTTTACAATACTTCTGAGTCAGTTGGTTAAACTGTTTGCAATCTTCGAGAAACCCTTCCTAATGAACCTTCGGTAATAACCGGCAAGACCTAGAAATTGGCAAACTTTTGTCAGAGTCTTAGGTGCTGACCAATCCCTGATGGATTCTATCTTGGCAGAATCAATGTGAATACTTTGACTGTCAATCATGTGACCAAGAAATTACACTTTCGGGATCCAAAATTCACACTTCGAGAATTTAACGTATAATTCCTCCTTCTTGAGCAATTCCAGAATTAGCCTCAAATGCTCCTCATGCGCTTCCTTGCTTCGAGAGTAGAATAAAACGTCATCTATGAATATAATCATAAATTTATCCAATTACGGTTTAGCAGACACCAACCGTTCATCAGATTCATGAAACGTGCCAAGTTGCTGTTGGTCAGTCAAAAGGCATTACTGGAACTCGTAGTGACCGAAGCGTGTCCTAAATGCCGATGGTATGTGCTTAATTAACACATACACTTTTTTCCTATAAAAAACGTGCCTAAAATGACCAAAATATACAAAAAATACATTGTATTTGTGTGTTTTGTGATTTATGCTGTGCAGGTAACGGATATTCACTAAAGGACAAAAATCAAGCCAAAACGGACAAAACCGAGCACGGGAATAGAAAAAGCGTGAAAAGTCAAAAAGTCAAAGTCAAGTCAACCAAGTCAAAGTCAAAAGTAATAGACGAAGCCGAAACGAAGAAATCTTAAATGGACCAACCCGCACCCATTTAATGGGTCGGGTCAGCCCATTAAGCCTTCATCTATAGAACTAATAAGTTTTATAAGCCCATAACCCTTTTAAATCTAAATGGCCCGAATTCCATTTAAATTAAAAAAGGCCCAATACCTATAAACCTTGGCCCAACCATACTTAACAGGCCCATTACACAAACCTAACTCTCTTAACCCACTTAACCCTTTACCCCTTTACCCCTTTGCATCATTAGTCATTAAGGACTAACTTGTTTTATCCCTACATCCAATAACCCTTTACACCCCACATCCTTTTCTTTCCTAACCCCGTTAAAAATAAACAAACAGTACCCAATTCATTTTCCCGCCACTATTATTCACCCATCCTCTTCACGTGTTACCCTGCACCACGACAAACCCACTCAACCCCACTTCAAAACCCTACCCCCAGATGAAGACAATGTCACCTTGGCAATCCTAGGAGGTTTGATTGGACGATGAGGCAAGGACATCAAATCAAAGGCTGTGATGAATTGGCTTGGAGAACAAGATAAATTGATGGCTATGATTAAGGCTTGGTTTCTCCTTACACAACAAACATAAGAAGCACACCTCTGTGCAAGCTTTTCTATATAAATAGGACTTGATTTTCATTGTAACAGTATCTAGTGTAATTTAATTTTAGGCGTCGTGTAAAAATGTTTTGTTTTTACTTAATTTACAGCTTATTTTACTTTATTGTCTTTAAATTTCAAGCTTTGTAATCATCTTTTAAAGTTAATGCAAATTCAAGGTTTCAAGTTTTCTTAAATTCTGTCTCATTGTAGTTTTTTTTTTTTGGTATACACTTAAGCCCAATTCTATTTACAAGTCACTTCTACAAGCTTTCATAAGCATATAGAACCTGTTTCATCATTAAACCATTTCCAAAAGAGTTTTCTTAAGTTCACTGTACATTCATCAAAATCTTCAAGAATCCATGGAGCATGGTTTAATCAATGGATGGCCATGGGTTATTCTTCATAAGGATAGCTTAGGAATGGTTAATAAGGCTGTTTTGAAGTGTTTAAGTCTTAACAAAGCTAAGGCGACCCTTGTAAGTTTTCTTTTCATTTTGTATTATTTTTAAGCACATGCTTGATATCTTGCTTATTCTGCTTGTTCTCTTGTTTTCTATTTTATTTAGTTCTTTACATGCTTATGTTGGATTTAGATTCAAGTCCTTTTATAAAGTTGTTTAAAAAAGAGTGTAAAATGTTTCTTAAGGGGTGTTTAGCACTAGCAGTATTAACATGAGTTAATACTGCTTGATGCCTTGTGTCCTTTAAGTAAACTTTGAAAAGCTCAAATTAAGCCTATAAGTCAGCTTAGATAAGTTTTCAAAGTTTAAAACTCATTTTTAAGGGTTTTAGTAGTTATGGTTTGAATCTGTGAGGTTTGAGCTTTATAGCTTAGCTTATTGGCTTAGGTTTTGATTAGGTGCTTATAATTTGTGTTTTCATGCTTGTTTATGCCTAAGAATGCAGTAGGATTAGAGTAGTTTAAGTATGCAATTGTGGTTTGAGTTTTTGTCAAAATCTGTCAAGTTTCATAGTTGTTTTTTTTAAGTTAAAAGTCATTTTTCACTAGCAAATTTAGGTTAGCTAAATTAGGATTTAGGGTTTGAAATTTCTTGCACAAGCTCCTTAGGTATCAATCGTTATTTTTTATTTTAAAAGTCTTTTTCCTAGCTTAATTTAGGCATGAACTTTGCTTTTTGTCTTTTAAAAAATTTGAGAAAACTCAGCAGCTACTGAGTATAATCAGCTTTTTCACCTAGTTTTTCATAGCTTATTTGATTTTCAAAATGTTTAAAGTTTGTTTTTTCTTATAGTTTATAGTACAATCTTCATCTGTTTTTAGCTTTTAGCCACATAAGGATAGCTTATGGGTCTTAAAAATTAGCTTAAAGTTGCCTCATTAGGCTGTTTTTAGCTAAATTGCTTAATTTGCTTTTCTTGCCTGTTTGCTTAGTAAAATTTGCTTATTTCTTTTTCTTTGTGATTATTAGGTTTAGGGGCATGTTTTTTTCTAGTTTATTAGAATGTCTTATAGCTTTTTTTAGTCTTAAAAGATCAAACAGTCTAGTTTTTAAGTGTAATGGCTATATTTTGCTATCTGTTACTTATTTCAGCTTTCCAGCTTATTTTCTTGGCTTATTTTTGTTTGTAGGTGCTTATTAGGGTTAGGGTATCATTTGTTTTGACCTTATTTGCTTTTTAGATGCTTAATGAGTCTTAAAAGGTCTTAACCGTTTAGCTTTCTAGTTCATTTTAAGCATTCTTAAGTCTGTCACTTTCTTTTGCTTATTTCCAGCTTATTCTTTTGCTTATTTCCAGCTTATTTTTGAGTTTTGAAAAAAGTTTCTTTTTTAAAGTTTGTTGTTTTTGCTTATTTTATAAGTGTTAAAAAAATCAGAAAAAAAAATGTTTTTAAAAAAGGAGAGGCCACAGGGGTCGAACACGTGACCTGAAAAACCTTCTTGTCCTCATGCTCAACAATGCTAACTGCCACTTTAAATCCATCTCTTCTAAGTCATCTTCATGGATTTGTTCAAGGTCCTCATATACAAGTTGAGACCCGTTTGGTTGACTGGCCAAAAATGCATAAACAGTGTCATCACTTAAGTTAGCAGTACTAACTTGAGTACTAGCAGTGCTAACTTGAGTGCTAGCAGGGCTAACTTGAGTGTTAGCAGTACTAACTCCATAAGCAGTATTAACTTCATTAGTACTGCTAGGAGATGACACAAAAGCCATGTTCTGAGAATTTGAGCTTGAGCTTGAGCTTGCAGTTCCTTTAACCTCTTGTTCAACAATCTTGAAATTGTTGTAGAGATCATCAAAGCTCATTGTGTCTAGATCAGGTTTATTCCTCCAGACCACAACATGAGTATTCCATTCAGAAGGCAGACTTCTCAAAAATTTCAAATTGAGATCTTCTTGTGAAATATTTTCACCCAAGATAGCCAGCTGACTTACAATCTTCTGAAGCCTGTTAAAAATAGAGTCAAGAGACTCTGTGCTTGGAGCACTAAAGTTCTCATACATTTGCTTCAGGAGAGTCTTTTGAGTCTTCTTTGTGGCTTCATTACCACCAAATCTTGTTTGTATAGCAGCAAACAAAGTCTTAGCATCTTTGTACTGATTAAAGGTCATTAGATGTTCATTAGGAAGTGCCATCAGTAACATACTTCTTGCCTTCATATCATTCTTCTTTTGAACCTTTTCTTCAGTAGTTACAGGACCTGGTATTAGTGTAGTTGAGGTACCATCAGCATTTGTTGTTGTTTTAGCTGCAGGTTTGAATGAGTTTCCATTCTCTATGACATCCCATAGAGCATAGTCTTGTACTTGAAAGTATTGCTCAATCCTTAGCCTCCACATATCATATTCACCCTGTTTGAGAGTGGGCAACTTTGCAGTAGTAGTGATTTGAGCAGTTTCTAGATCCATCTCTTCCTTGTGAGTAAAGAGTTCTTCTTGTTAGTTTCTTCTAGATCAAAGTTTCAGAACACAAGCTCTGATACCACTTGTTGATCCCAACTTAAGATCTATTCTTTAGCTTGTAAAGGTTAAGTTACTTTGGATAAATCCAAAACAACTATGGTAGAAACTTTGTGAATACTAAAGAGTATGCGGAATCTACTCTTTAATACTTAGAAGAATGTTAATGAAACAGTAAACTTTAAGAACAATGATATAACTGAAAAGCTCCAATATTATTATTATGAATAATACGAGTACTCTGTGTAGTACTAGGGTTTACAACCTTGAAGCTATGTATCAAAACGTCTATGACTATTGTATATTCAAAACCATAACCTAGGATCTCCTTTTATACACTAAGGAGTCCTTTACAAGATAACTACAAATCTTCTATAATGTTAAACTTATACGTATCTTTCTAACTATATAGAATATACTCTGAATAAGTCAATACAAATCTCTTGACACGTCTTTATCTCTTTAGCAGTCTTTAATCTTCATGTAGCAGTCTTAAGTCCTTTAGCAGTAGTAAGTTAGTACTGGCAGTACTAACTTTCTTCTAGCAGTACTAACTAGTTAATACTGGCAGTTGTAACTTGAGCAGTATTAACTCTTGAGTTGGCAGTACTAAGTATGAACACATTTAATTCCCAACAATCATCTCCTAAACTTGTGATTTACTTCCAAATCATCAAGTTTCTTAAATTAAACTTTGTTCTATGAGAGGATTCTTTCAAACACTTTATCTTCTTGGTCTTTCAATCTGCATGAATATCTTCCTAAGAAGTTCTCTGGACATTTCATTATCTTGTTCCACCAATAGTTTTGCAACTAACATCTGTGTAAGAACACCTATTGACAAAGGATATTCTCTTTCAACCAGCATGTAGATATCCATTCCATCCTTTGTAGATACATGATGCACTCCACATGTATCATACAGTCTCCATGTTATATCATGAATATGTTTCTGAGACTTCCATAACTCATCATCAGTATCAGGTTTAAACAGTCTCTTCAAATTTACCCAGATCTCTATTTGTTTATCTTCTGTTGGTTTTGTTGAGTTAAACCTTTCTTGAACCAGACTTCATAGTTTGACTAAATCATCCCTGTCAAAAGTCTTTAGCATATCTTCAAAAACCTGATATACCTTTGTATGATTACCAACTCGAATGATTTTCTAGTACATTCTTGAATCTTCAGTGTAAACCTCCCGGTCAATGATTGGATATTTGGTTTGCAGGGCTTCAATATTCATCCCTTCTTCTAGAACTATGGTCATCAATTTTTGTAGCTCTTCTTGTGATAGCTCATCGGACTTTTGCTTCTTAGAACTTTGTTGACCAAGTTCTTCTTCTGCAGCTCTTTTAGTACTTCCAGTTGATATCTTAGGAACTATTCTGTCAACATCACTCTTCATTGGAGTAAAAGTGTTTACCCTTTTCATTGTTGCTTCAAACAAACTCTTGATCTCGTCAAATGAATATCCTCTCAACTGCTGTAGTGTATAGCTTCCCATATGCTTGATATAGTTAGACATATAAGTTCTTTGTTGAGCCTATGTGGTGGCTTGTTCATCCTTTCTTTAGCTCTTTTTTGGGCAAAATGTCTCTTTCTCTGGTTGATAAGTTCTGCAATCAGTCTTCCTTTTTCAGCTTCAGAATATTTTTCTCTTTCTTCTGCTTGTAACCTTTGTACTAACTCTTCATTAACTTTAATTCTAGCTTGTATGTCTTCTCATTCTTCAGTATTGAAAGAGCTAGCAGCTTTATGTGTCCTGGCAATCCTCTGCCTCTCTTCTTCATCAAGTTTTTCTTGCAATCTTAGAGCTGCTTCATAACCAAGTCTTTCTTGTTCTTGTTGCCTTTTGTCTTTAGCATTGGGAGCCGATTTAGACACTCCATTATACCTTTAACCTTTCTATCTTTTTGTCTTTTCTTCTGCACTCCTTCTGATGTACACTAAACTTTCAGCTGCAATATCATCAAAAAGAATTGTTGTGGAGTTATTGGATGTGTTGGTGGTTTGCACCAGCAGTTTTAACTTCAGGGCTGGCAGTACTAATTTCTGCACCAGTAGTAGTAACTGGTACATTAGTAGTGGTAAAATCTATACTAGCAGTAGAAACACCCATCTGTACCAAAGTAATCCCACATCGTTATAATTTGAGTAATTTCCTCCCTAAGTTGGAAGGAATCCATTTGAGCTAAATATCTGAATCTGAACCTTCTTCATACTAAGAGAAACCAGTCCTAGTTTTTCTCTTGACTTGTTGAGCTTATCCTTTTCTCCAACCTTTCACCTTCTGATACTCTTTGTAAAAGCAGCACACCATAAACTTTCATTTGGTCCTGCCTCAAGATCTGACACTAAAGCTACAACTTTGTCTGACAATTTTGTAGCCAAATCTATTAATTTATTGTGTTGCATTCTGCCCTCATCACTTCCAAGTGTGTTAACTCTTGGGAGAGGTGAATCATGGGGCATCGTAGGGGTCTTATCAATGTTACCACTGCCCTGTCCTGCTTCTAAGCCAGTAACAGTATGCAGCCCCACCAAATCTGAAAACCCAAAATCCACACTTGTGGGAAGCAGACTCATCTGCTACAGATTGGTGCGAGTAGGAGAACTAGGCATAGGACCTTAAGTTTTTTCTGTCTGAAAGAACTCCTATGTTGGTGAAAGATGGGTTGTAAGTTGATGGAGCCTCATTGTGTGATGTGATAGGACTCATATAACCTAGGACTGTGATACCTTCAACAGCCGGAAAAATTAGGCCATAAGAACAGAGCATTGATGGAAACAATTGAATGTCCACAACCAGTATAAACCCTTAGAACCCTCCTCATATTTTGTTAGGAACAAGAAAGTCTAGGTCACTTCCAATATAAACGAGCCAAAAGCCCGTTTTAGTCAATGTTTAGATTAAAGCTAATATGGCCCAAAGTTCCCATGGAAAACTTACAAGTCCATGTGCCGGCCAACCCTTTAGACTATAAAAACACCCTCATCTGTGTCCTTAAAGAGTTGGGTTTGGTGGTTGTATGTTTCATTTCACTTAATGCATTTCATGTTCTCTACTTTCTCTAACTAGAAAATACATCCTTCCTCCTATTTTCTCTCTAGTTCTTGGTTCATATATCAAAGATTACTTGTATTCTACAATTGGTATCAAGAGCCATGGAGTGATTTGCTTAGTTCTTGTGTTTGTTTTTTCTTTTTGGTTCGTTTTTTTTACCGTACGCATCTTTTTCCTTTCTCTTGTATTCGAAGCTCTCTTGTACACTAAAAGGTCATTTACCTAGGTAAATTTGATCTAGTATCTTTGGATATAGGTGTATTTGCTTTAGATCAAAGAAAAACTCATTTTTGTTCATCTTTTGTCTTTAAAAAACCTTATAAAGTACAAATCTTGATTTTGAAATTTTTGGCTTAAAAACCAAAAAGTTGTCATTTTTAAGGTACCTATAGGTTTAAGAATTCTAGTTGTACAAGAAATTTTGGGAAAAAACAATCAAAAAGGTATCTTTTTGTGTTTTAAAGATTTTCATTTACGTCCTATATTCACAGAATTTGCAGTTTATAGCTCTCTCCGAATTTGCAATTCTTTTGTGTCTCCGAATTTGCAGTTTTCCATAAGGACACGAATTGGCAGTTTTTCCATAAGGACACGAATTGGCAGTTTTCCTTTAGGACACGAATTGGCAGTTTTCCATAAGGACACGAATTGGCAGTTTTCCATAAGGACACGAATTGGCAGTTTTCCTTTAGGACACGAATTAGCAGTTTTCCATAAGGACACGAATTGGCAGTTTTCCTTTAGGACACGAATTGGCAGTTTTAATAAGGAAACGAATTTGCAAATTTTCTAAGGACCCAAATTTGCAATTTCACTTAATCATACGAATTTGCAACATTTACTTAAAACTCAAAATTGCTTCATCAAAATTATACGGTTTATTTCTTTGACTTGTAAAATCCCATGAAACACTCAATTGTTTTCCCGGTTTTGTCAAGAATTGTAAAATCCCGTATAGTTTCAAGACCTAATACACACAAAAGACAACTATCACAAACACAATTACTTTCTATCACTGCTCGATCGATCAGTAATCGTTTTGATACCACTTTATCAATGACGACTCTTGTTGATAAGTCACTTATCTCGGGTGGTGACAACAAACCACCGATGCTTGAAAAACACTTGTATGACTCGTGGTAAAGCAGAATGGAACTATATATGATGAATAGACCTCATGGTAGAATGATTCTTGCTTCTGTTGAAAAATGTCTACTTGTTTTGGTCCAACAATTATATTGATGTGTAATCCAGACCAAAGGAATATACTGAATTAACTCCCGCAGAAACCATTCAAGCTGATTGTGACATCAAAGCAATAAACATCATTCTACAAGGCCTTCCAACTGAAATTTATGCTCTTGTTAGTCAACATCGTGTAGCCCATGATATTTGGGAGAAAATCAAACTACTCATGCAAGGAACGTCGTTAACGAAGCAAGAACGAGAGTGTAAGCTGTACGATGAATTTGATAAGTTTACATACAAGAAAGGAGAGTCGTTACACGAGTACTACTTGAGATTCACTTTGCTACTCAATGATATGAATATTTACAAGATGCCACTAGAGCAATTTCAAGTCAATACCAAGTTTTTTTGAATACTCATTCCTAGTTTGGAATTAGAGCAAATTCGGTACTGATGTAAATTGGTCCAAAGATTTGTGCGAATACTACTAATGTTAAAAGAATCATGTCTCACTTGAACAACATGAACGGCAATGTGCAAATAAGTTCGATAGATGCATGAACGAACACTGATCCTTCTTGATTTTAGTTTTGCAGTCTCACCAAATGACACAGTCTACCTTAACAATCTCCATCAGCACTCTACCAGAACAAAAAACTTTCAACATCAACCAATTTGTTTCACCTTACAGTCCTCCTACATAGGATCACCTTATAAGTCTCAACAATACTCAACTCATCAACAACAACACCTCCTTTTTCAATCACTTATCCATCCAATGAGTAGCAACCACAAATCAATTCACCACAACGTTTATTCTCCATCATCATCCATCCCTCAATTGGAATATGCTCCCTCAGTTAACCAACAATCTGAATTTTCCCAACCTGACTCGGGTCTAATTGTACCAGTGTTCCAGAAAGGTGATGATCCCATTGATGCCATCAATCACATGATGTCTTTCTTGACTGCTGTTGTCACTTCCCGCTATCCCACTACCAATAACCAGCTGAGGAATTCGTCAAACCCTAGGCAACAAGCCACCATTAATGATGGAAGAGTAACCGTACAACCAGTTCAGGGGAGACAAATTTCTTATGCTGCGGGTACTACAAGAACTTTCACTCCAGGAGCAAGTGGGAATAACTCGGGGAAACAGAGGATTGTTACATGTTACAACTACAAAGGGGAAGGACACATGTCCAAACAATGCACTAAACCAAGGAGGAAACAGGATGATTCATGGTTTAAAGATAAAGTGTTGTTGGTACAAGCTCAAGCAAGTGGTCAAATTCTACATGAGGAGGAACTAGCATTCTTGGCAGATCCAGGAATCCCAGAAGGTCAAGCCACACAGACAGTCATTACTCACAATGCTGCTTATCAAGCTGATGATTTGGATGCATATGACTCTGATTGTGATGAACTCAACACTGCCAAAGTTGCTCTCATGGCGAATTTATCTCATTATGGATCAGATGCTCTTTCTGAGGTACACAATCATGATAATGTGAATAATAATATAATTAATCAAGCTGTGCAGGCGATGCCGTCTTCTGAGCAGTCAAATGTTGTGAACCATTCAGAGACTGAAATAACCAGTGATAGCAATATCATTCCTTATTCTCAGTATCTGATTGAATCACAACAGCCAACCGTTTAGAATTCTAACTCTTCTGCACAACAAGATGCACTGATATTATCTGTGATTGAACAACTGAATACCCAAGTTGCTAATTGTACCAAGATAAATCTAGACAATAAAAGTGTAAATGATACTTTAACTGCTGAGCTTGAAAGATATAAGGAACATGTTAAAGTGTTGAACGAAGGACAAAATGTTGATTTAACAAGTAAAGACAACGTTTCAGATTCATGTGCACAGTCTGTAGAGATTGATCGTCTTAAACAAACTCTTTCTGAACATTTAAAAGAAAAAGAATCTTTAATGCAAACAGTTTCTCTTCTCAAAGATGATTTTAAGAAAGAAGAATCTAGGAACATAGATAGAGAGATTGCTTTAGAAAAGAGGATTAAACAGCTAGATAATATTGTTTTTAAAAGAGATCAATCTGCACAAACTGTTCACATGTTGACGAAACCTCAGTTTTTCTATGATCATACCACTAAACAAGCTCTAGGTTTTCAAAATCCTTTCTATCTGAAGAAAGCTCAGCAGTTGGAACCAAAGCTATATGTTGGTGATATTATTGAGAAAACTAATCCCATTGTGATTCCTGACTCTGAAGAGACCTTGTTGCTTGCTGAAGAGAGTCGTTCAAAAATGCTTTTAAGACAAAAGGATCCCATAATGTTAGAAAAGAAAGTTAATACTACACCAGTCGATTATGCTGCTCTTAACCAACTTTATAAAGATTTTGAAACACGCTTTGTTCCACAAACTGAATTATCTGCTGAACAAGCCTTTTGGTCTCAAAATTCGGTGAATTCTCCAGAACCCATTCTTTCTAGTAGACCCACCATAGTTGAGGTTCCAAAAGAATTTCCTCAAGTCAGCATGGTGAATACAAGTTTGAAGAAACTTAAACACCATCTTGCTAGTTTTGACGTGGTTGTCAAAGAAAGAACTACACCCACAGCTATCACTGAGGGTTTGTGGGGGTTCGAACATACAAAAGCTTGTTTTAGGGATGAAATAATTCCATTTGTAAAGCTTCTGAAGGAGCTTGTTTAAACATTCAATCATAATTTGGGTTGTGAACTTTCAAATCGCGCACATCAAATGTCTTTCATCAAATGAAACAGGCTATGGAACAACATCGTTTAGAATCCAAAACATTTGAAGTTAAAATGAATCAAGTTTTGAAAAAAAACAAACGACTCTTGGTACAAGTGTTGAGCAAAGATATTGTGAACATAATTGTGAATTCGTTTGTGAATAATCCTTCTGTGAATGTACATGAATGTGAAAAGTGTCTCCAACTTGCAGGTGAGCTTTCAAACGGATTTTATTGAAAAAAGAGATTTATGATAAACTGTTTTTAAAAGTTTCACCCTCTTGATAAACAATTGATCTCTTTAGAAGTTGTATTCTCAACTTATTCAAGATATTTTTCAAAGGAGATAATTCTGTTTCAAATCAAAGTGCTCCAAGTTTTGATCAATTGTTTAAATTAAATGAATTAAAGGCTCAGTCCCAAGAGAAAGATACGGTCATTAAGAAGTTGAAAGAGAGAATTAATGCTCTAAGTGGGAAAAAGAATGAGGATAAGATTAAACAGGAATTAGAAAAGACTGATACAATTAACATTGAATTGGATCATAGGGTGACAAAGCTTATTGCATAGAATGAGCATTTGAAACAGACCTATAAGCAACTTTAAGACTCGATTAAACCAGCACATATTCGATCAAAAGAACAATGTGATGATTTAATTAATCAAGTCAATATAAAGTTTGTGGAAATCTCTGATTTAAATGCTCGTCTTCAGGAAAAAGTTTTGGTAATTACAGCTCTCAAGAATGATTTAAGGAAACTTAAAGGAAAATATCTAGCTGATAATGTTGTTACCTAACACACTATTGATCCAGAGATGCTTAAGATCGATGTGGAATATTTGAACCCTAGATTGTTGAACAATAGGTCAGTTCAATCTAATTACATTAAGCACACTCAGGAAGAAGCTGCGATTCTTAGGAAAATAGTAGAACAAGGAAAATCACAAAATCCTTTAAATACTTCCTTAGACTTTGCTTGTAAGTATACACATCAAATTCAGGAGTTGCTTGTATTAATTGGACAAACCTGCCCTCGCTTCAATAATTCAAGTGAAAAATTAGTAGCTATGACCCTAAAGAACAAGGACAAAAGAGTTAGATTTACTGAGCCCGTCACATCATCAGGATACACAATCACCAAAACAGCCTACACATCAAACATAGTCTCTAACAAACCTATGTTGTCTTCTACAAGAGTAAAACCGTCTACTAGTGCTAGCGGATTACAGCCTTCAGGCAATACAAAGAAAGATAAGATTCGGCAAACACCCAGTAGTACTCAGAAGAATAAAGTAGAAGCCCACCTGATATGTGCTATTTTACACATATCTTTTACCTTATAAAATGAGCTTAAATGACCAAAAATACATGAAAATGCATTATATATGTGTATTTTGTGAATTATGTCTTGTAGGTAACGGATATTAAAGAAATGGACAAAATCAAAGACAAAATAGACAAAACCGGACGCGAGAAAGAAAGAACGTGAAAAGCTAAGGCAAAAGTGTGCATTTATCAAGGCAAAACCCAAGACTAGCCCAAAAACCCAAAAAAACTTAACACTGTTAGTCCTTGACTAACGGTCGTTAAATCCTAAAACTAATAACCTTTTTACCCTTTAACACGGCCCAAACTTTTTTTTTAAAACCCAAGTCAACCCCTTTTTACCCGGTCAAACCCCAAAATCCTAAATCAGTTATTAAAAGAAAAAGGGCGCGTAACTCTTTTAGAGTTACTGTTCATCGTCCCTAACCCTGAGCTAAACCAGGGTAAAATTAACTCAACCATGGCTGTTAAGGGTCGCAATCATTTCACCCCGCTCCTCTTAGTCACACTAAGAGCGTGTGCACTTCTAGAAGTGCCACGTTGGCGATCCGTCACATCACACATATGATCAAACGGCTGAGATTAAAAGATGTTGATGTAATTGAAGATTCAAAGGTGGGGATTCAGTCCTTGGGCTCTACTCAACATACTACTCACAAAAGAAGCACACCAAAGGCACCTCAGCTCTCCTCATTTCACTATAAATAGAGATAGAAAGTTAAATAGAATTTGTCCCCAATTTATGCTTTAAAATTGGTTTACCACTTTACCTTTCGTGTAATTTACTTTCCAGCAATTTAATTACCTTGTCAAATTCCTTTCTTGTATTGTAACCTTAATTTTCAATAAATAATAAAAAAATCCAAAAATATTGTCCATTTCCATTGTACTGTTTCATTCAATCTTCTCAAATTACTGTTTCAATCATTCATAGTTGTTTTCTACTGCTTCATTTGAGCTTTTTGATTAGACGTTTAGTGTTCTCATTTTGAATTCGAAGATTTGGAATCTGGTTTTGGTGTTTGGATCTATAAGCTTGCTTAAGCTTGGGTGATAATTGGTTTGAATCAGAATTATAGCCTGGACCTAGGGGTGTTAGGTTAGATTGTTAGGACTTCATCAAGATCTAAGGACCAATTGTAAGTCTTCATTTACATTTTTCAGCTCATTATTGCATTTACTTATTCTTTCTTATTCTAGTGTAAAATTCTGCTTTTATATGACTTGTTTGCTTATTTTGATTATCTGTTTTTGATTTGTGCTTGTTAGATCCTAGTTTTCAAGCTTGTGCTTTAAATTTGCTTAAATTCCATTTCTATTAGCATAATCTGTTTTGCTGTTTTTCAAGCTTATTTGGTGGAATAGATTTGCTCATTAGGTTGTTACTTAGGAAATTAAGATCTGGTATTAAGTGTTTATGTTTTGAAAATCATTTTTACAAGCTTAAATTGCAAAACTGTCATGTTAAGGGGTGTTTGGCTCATGGCAGTACTAACTTAAGTTAGTACTGTCCATAGCCATTTGGCTTTTTGAATTGATTTTAAATGTCAAATTTAGTTTTATAATGTTTGGATCTAAGGTCTCAATAGGTTAAAATCAGTTTTGATCAAGTTTTTGAAAACTCTGTTAGCATAAGTTTCAGCTCAAGTTAGTACTGCTAGGCTTATTTAAGCTTATTTTTAATAATTTGCTCATTTCCCTTCATAACTTGCTTATTAGGTTATAATTTTAGTGTAATAGTAGCTTAATGTTCTTAAGTCTTAGCTTATTTCAGTTGTTTGAGTTCTTGAAATTTCAAAAAGCCAAATAGAAGTTTAATGTGTTTTCTGTCAACTTTTTAGCCAAATTTCTAGCTTATTTAGTGCTTTTCAAAAATAGTTGCTTTTATTAAAAGTGTTAGTTTTCAGCTTTTCTACAACTTTGTTTTTTTTTAACTTTAATAATTTTAGGATTAATTTTTGATAATTTAGGATTTTTTTAATTGTCATGTTTGTTTAATTCCCGTTTACGTTTTATGCTTTCGTGTTTAATTGTCATTGCTTGCTTATTAGTTTTCGTGCATTTATCTACTTGTCATTTATATTTAGTAGGATTTAGAAAACCCAAATCAACTCTTGTTAAAACTATTCAAAACGCGCGATCACGGACTTAACCGATTTTCAATTCACACTTCGTCGAGGGAAAACGACCCGGGAGGTTTTTGAGACAACTTTGGTTAAAAGTTCGTTTCTAGAACCCGACGGAAAATACTTACTATACTATTATTGATTATCTTCCTTATTATTACGTATTTATATATTATATATATATATGTGTGTTAAAAAGGACATAATCAATTTTTGGCGCCGCTGCCGAGGAAGTGTGTTACGATTATCGTGTTTCGTTCATAAATAAGAGGGATTGAGGGTTAACAATCGTTAAAGGGCTGTTTATATGGTTGGGCCAGGTTACCATTTAGGCCGGTTGGGTTTTAAATTAAAAGGGGAATGGGCTAGTGGGAATTTTGGGCTTTTTGGACTAAATGGCTTAGTTTAAATATAGTGGGCTGATCCGGGCCCACTAGGTGGGTACGGGTGGGCCCACTTTGACTTTTTAGGTTTTACGGGTTCGGGTTTGACCTTTGACTTTTTCGGGTTGACTTTGACTTTCTTGGACTTTGGCTTTGATTTGGCTGTCTTTTTCACGCTCTTCCATTCCGTGCTCGGTTTTGTCCGTTTTTGCTTGATTTTTCGTCCTTTTCTCGGATATCCGTTTCCTGCACAATATAAGTAAAAACATACAAATACAATGTATTTTTGGTACGTTTTTGGTCATTTAAGTCCGGATTTGATAGAAAAAGGTATGTGTAATTAAGCACATACCAAAATCCCCCATACTAAACTATTGCGTGTCCCCACGCAATGATATAAATAATCACTCAAGAAAACTAAGACCCTTAATCCCCCCTCGACTAATAACCTCGAAAAGTAGCTAAGTGTTCATCGAGAGAAAATAAAGAATCAATAGCTTCGAGAAGCCCCGTTTTTACCATTTTTAAATATATACACTTATTTCCACACATCTTTTTGTCTTTTTTCATTTTCTCATTTTTTTGTACTTTTTCTTTTTAAGCAACTAACTACCTTATTCAACTTTCGTTATTTTTATTTGGGATCATAGAATAAGACGCATTTCAATCCTAAAATGCTCAAAAAGATAAATTCATCATCCCCGACTTTTCACTTATTCCAAACTAAGCTTAAAACAAAATCACCGTTAAATACAAGTTAAGATGCTAACACTACTCATATTTGCAACTTGTAAACTTTTCACTCCCGGCAATTATTATATTAAGGTGAATGTGCTATTATGAATTTCAACCATGGATCAACATTTTGCAAAATTTCATGCTTCACGTTCTACCCGAGAATAATGAGTTTGAAGGCGAGATCATCCCATGTAGCGACTTTCGTCTCGGCACATCCCAACCTTGCGGCTAAGTGACCAGGCTTTTGACACCCCACAGAGACTAGTATCGGGACTCACGGACCTTCGGTTTCAAAAACTCTTAGGTTTCCCGTTTACACATAGCTTATTTAGAAAAACTTAAAATAGAATAGTCAAAGTTCAAAAGCATATTTGAATTTAACAAAAAGAAATCTATTTATTAATTCAAACTTAATATTAAACATAACATTTATGCAATTGTAACCCTCGACCTTTTAGAAGGCTGCAATATCGGTTGTGAGCCGGCAAGATGCAGCAAACTTTTATCAGTCTCGGATTTTTATTCTTACTATGGGCTTTCTTTAGAAGACTGCCACATCGGTTGTGAGCCGGCAAGAGACAGTAAGTAAACAATCAACGATAAATTAAGAAGTTGATTTTTAAAACAAACCAAACATTAAACTTTCATTAAGATAGCTAATACCCGAGGGTATTAGCCCACAACCATTGTAATTATACAAGCGTAATCAAACAATTGAAAATCGAACGATTAAGAGAGTAAAAATTACACGATTTCTTCTATGGATTCGTGATCAATGCTTGACCTTGGTGGCTGATCTTTTCTTCTAAAATTCGTCATTAGTGAGTATGGTATAAAGAATATGATATTGCACACTAAAAACTCATTTTTTGAGTCTTCTATTTATAGTGTCTAAAAAAGACTCGATGCGCCGTATCCAGCAAGGTCGATACGGCGTATTGGGCTGGATTCCTTAGAGTGCGCGCTACGTTCGTAATAAATCTTTGATATCATTCCCAATTTACTTCATTTACTGTATCTTCGAATAGTTATCTTCATGGATACGGCGTATGCAGACAGAGTGAATACTCCGTATTGGGAATTGGTCAAACGCATTTTCTTGTGAAGTCTTGGCGCAGATACGCCGTATCTCTTTAGTTGGATACGGCGTATTGATGAAATTTTAGCAATCTTCAAATATCTTCGTTTTAGCTCCAAATTATGCGCCTTTTAGCTCGTCTTCACAAAACACTCCTGAATTACTGCATTTATCAACTTTGAAGCAATTAAGTACCAAATAATGCAATAATTATATAAAAGTGGGCAAAACAGATGGGATAAATATATAATAAAGTGACGTTATTTGATGTCATTAGTTGCCGAGATTAAGTAGTGGGTAGGATACGAATTGGGTAATAGTCGATAGACTGACTAAGTCAGTCCATTTTCTGGTAATACAAGAAGATTACAAGATGAAGAACTTAGCAAGAATTTATATTGATGAGATAGTAGCAGGGCATGGAGTGCTCGTGTCAATCATCTTAAATCGTGATGGAAGGTTTACTTCAAGGTTTTGGCAAACATTACAGAAAGCCTTAGGGACGCGACCGGATATGAGTACGGCTTATCATCCTCAGACGGATGGACAAAGCGAGCGTATAATTCAAACATTGGAAGATATGTTAAGAGCATGTGTGATCGATTTTGGTGGCAGTTGGGATGTTCACCTACCGTTAGCAGAATTTTCTTATAATAATAGTTATCATTCGAGTATTCGATGTGCTCCGTTTAAAGCACTACATGGAAGGAAGTGTAGGTCGCCCGTTTTATAGGCTGAAATTGGAGAAATCATGTTAGTTGGACTGGAATTAGTGCAAGAGACGACTGATACAGTAGTCTTGATAAAGGAAAAGCTCAAAGCTGCGAGAGATCGTCAAAAGAGCTATGTTGATAATAGGCGCAAGCTACTAGAGTTTGAGGTTGAGGATCAAGTGTTATTGAAAGTGTCGCCTTGGAAAGGTGTAGTGCGTTTGGAAAGAAAGACATGTTAGCGTCAACGTATGTAGGACCATTTGAGATCATTGAAAAGATCAGCCCTGTAGCTTATCGGTTAAGATTGCCCTGAGGAGTTGAGTAGTGTGCATGACACATTCCACGTGTCAAATTTAAAGAAGTGTTTGGCGGATGCTAATCTGCATGTGCCATTGGATGAAATCAAGATCGACAAGACTCTTCGTTTTATTGAGGAACCCATAGAGATTATGGATCGTGAGGTTAGGAGTTTGAAGCGTAGTAAGATATCACTTGTCTTCGGTATAAACTTCTTTTGAAACGACTATTTTTCTTCCTTCTCTTTTTTTGCAATACATCATAAATCTCGGTTTTATTCTACCGTAACATTCTCTACCACCTCTAAGCTGACGAGCTCAAAATCGGGAGGTGAAGCATCGACATACTCGATATCCTCACCGTAGGGAGAACCGTCATCACGCGAAGTAGAATCATCGTTGAAATCGACGACAATCTTAGATTGTTCTTTGAAAGCTTCAAGAGGGGTAGGATTGTTACAAAGAGGCATATCACACACATTGTCGGGAATACCCTCGGACTCACTTAGGGTTTGGACAAGGTTCTCAACACTAGACTTTATTACTTCGTCTGATTCCGTTGCTGGAATAGTGTCAAGATGCTCATCCTCCATTATGAGAGAGTCAACGGGCTCCTCGGTTAATAAAACGGGTGTGGTTGCAACACACGGAGGAAGTCCAGAAATGATAATATCTTTCAAGGGAATAGAACTTTCCTCGTCATCGTCATCATCGTAGCAAATGTGAATCTTCCAATATCTATCTTTAGCCGCTTGATCTTCCGCAATTTTCTTATCTTCTTCCTTCTTTTGCATATATTGACCAACCATATCACATATGGATGTCATTTGCTCCATGATCTTATTTTGAGAACTTAGAATCTCATTTTAAGAATTGAAAAGCTCATTTTGAGCATTGAAGATTGGATGATTGACGGTATATTGTGGGGGGTTGAAATTGGTCAAAACCAAAAGAATTAGGATCATAGCAAGAATCTTGCTCATAATAATAATCTTCATTCATTGGTTGACATTGGAAAGTTTCATGAGGACCCCTGCAATTTTCACAATAAGGCTCATCGAAAATCAATTGATCACATTGAAAAGTCTCGTGAGGACCTCCGCAATTTTCGCAACAAGGTTCGTAGAAGATCACTTGTTGACATTGAAAAGTCTCATGCAGGCCCCCACAATGGGTACAACAAAAATATTGTTGTTGAAAACTTTGAAAATTTTGTGGGAAATTAAAGTCTTGATCGTAGCACGGTTCCGGATTATGGATAAACGGAACTTGAGGTGGACAATCGTAACCATAATAAGCATCGTTCCCACAAATCTCATAAGAATATGTCGGGGGTTGCGGAGGTGGGTTGAAAACGTTAGGAGAATCATCGACAAAATTAGGAGTGGAATCATAAGTGAATGAATTTTCATCTCCCGAATAGCATGCCGGATCAATACTTGGCAAAGTTTGTGGGAGCTCGTCAATGGTTTTGTTATTGCATGGTCCCGGATTAGAGATAATCAAAACTTTCGGAGGACAATTATAACCAATATGAGCACCTTTCCTACAAGACTTACAAGTACATCGTTGACAAAAGATATCGTCTAACGAATCTCCACACTCGTAACAACAATGATGGTCGATTAGTGGAGGACTTTGTGAAAAAAATTCACCGGGGTCGTGATTGAAAACGAATGGCTCTTGATTTTCATTAACAAAGTTAGTATCGTCATCAGATGACTCGGAAGTGTCTTGGAAATCTTGAAAAACTTCCTCCAATGTCTTTCGTATTAGAGCACATTGTCGACAATATAGACCATGAACCGGGTCTCCACAATTGAGACAAATTTTTTCAAAAATAAGGGGTCGTTGAGACGAGTCGGGTACGGGAACAAGAATCTTGTCTTCAAGACTCCCTTTTGAACAACCACAGTTTCTAGTGTACAAAGCTCCACAAGACGAGCATTCTTTAATCGCGTAAAGGGGATTTAAACGATAGTCGAATGACGCCATAAGAATTAAACAATTTAGAGGGATAAGAAAAGAATTAAATGGATAAGAAGAAAAAGAAGATTATTTTTGGTTTTTCGAGCTTGTTAAACAACACATTTTATTGGACAAAATGAGATAAGACAACTTATTCACAGTAGCTCTTTAAAAGAAAAATGCACAAAGGAGTTTGTTTAACTTTAAAAGGTGAGTCGTACGTCGCAAATGACACAAAAAGCAAGTTTTTAAATCTTTAGTTTGGGAACTTATTAATGGATAATACTTCAGTTAAAAGTATTATATGTTGGTGTTTTTTTACCAACTTGTGATTTTTATTTATTTCTTTTTATGGACAATGTTTTTATTTTTTGGTTTTTCTTGTTTTTATTTATCTTATACTAATACTAATAAAAGAAAATGAAAAATATTTTTTGTGTCTTATATTTTTAAAAGAAAATATTCACAAACGGGAAAAATTAACTTCACGAGGGAAGGGTTTTCAAACACTAATCTTTAAACGAACACGAAAATCGTTTCACAGCCTCCCCGGCAGCGGAATTAGCAAGATAAGCTATAAGATTATATTGTAAAACATTTATTTAGCAAAGAAACAATCTGATATAACATAGTTACAGATTGTTATGAGATAACGTATAAAATACAAAAACTCATGAAATACTAATCACACGTGCCAGTATCTTCATCTAAGCTCCACACCTCATTATATCTTTTTTTGTGAGACTTCCAATATGTCACCACGTGTCAGTATCTTGGCATCATCAAGCATGCGATCGATGTCACACAACTGAGTCATATTATGCTCTATTCCTTTAACTATAAAGAGAGAAAACAACATTAACGTTTTTGATATAACAATAACAAAAATAACAATAAAATTCAAACATCCATGACATTGAAAAATTCAAATCTTTACCGCGGCTGTGTATAGATATTTGGAGAAGAGATGAAGATGAACAAAGGTGAGTGTAATTATGTGTGTCTGCCTGGTATTTATAATCAATGCAGTAGGGTTTGACATTGATTTGAATTAGTTCAAATTTAGTAGATAACATTGGAAAGGATTTTATCATTAAAACTGATTATGAAAAAGATGGATGTTTTTGGAATATGTCAAAAAGATTTTCGGTTTTATGTTTTGAACATTATGTTTTTCAAAAAAGTTCCTATAATTTTGAACATTAATGATTTTCGGTTAAGACTTTCTATAATTACCTCGTTGACTTAATTAATGAGATGTGAAGACAGGTACAATAGTTTAGGATAGTATCGTCAAAAAGAGTTTTGTTTTTTTTTTTTAAAGATTAATGTCTGTTCAAACTTTCCTATATTTTTTAACATTAATGATTTTTGGTTAAGAGTGTTTGCATTAATGATTTTAGGTTTTATGTTTAAAAATTAATGTTTTTCAAAAAAAGTTCCTATTAATTTTGAACATAAGGAGTTTTGGTTAACGACTTTATGTAATTACTGTGACTAAAGTTAATGAGATGGCGGATAGACAGGTACGTGTCAAAAAGGAGTTTCGTTTTAATTTTTTAACATTAATGTTGTTCAAACTTTCCTATATTTTTTAACATTAATGATTTTCGGTTAAGAGTATCTGCATTAATGATTTTCGTTAATTAATGGGAGGGTTTTGTTATATGTTTTCAGCCGTTGATTATTTTTGTTTTTACACGTGTCATTCTCTAGATTATTTGGGCCAAGATTAGTTTTCCAAAAGCGTATGTTATATAGGTTATAGATTATACTAATAAAAGAGAATGAAAAATATTTTTGTGTTTTATATTTTTATAAATAAAAGAAAATATTCACAAACGGGAAAAATTAACTTCACGAGGGAAGGGTCTTTAAGGCACAACAAACTTTAATTCGACAATCGTACACAGCCTCCCCGGCAGCGGCACCAAAAATTGACTAGCTTCTGACTAACCCTTTATAAATATAAATATAAATATAAATATAAATATACTTATAAATATATAAATATAAGGATAAGAATAAAAAATCTCTCAATTGTAATAAACCGGAAGTATGATTCCCGGGTCGTTCTTCCGTCAAGGCGTGAATTTGAAAATCGAAAACGCTTGGGAATTGTGCTTGAATGATCAATGATTTTTGGAAATGGAATCCTAATTCTACTTAATAAAATGCAAAAACGAATAAAGAAAACCTAAGAACGAAAGCTAGAAAATATTTAAACTTAAAACGGGAACGAAAAAACGCGACTTAAAAAAAATAAATTATCAAATTTTAATCCTAAAGTGATTTTTTTACTTTTAATTAATCCTAAATGACTAAAAAGTAAGAATAAAGAAAACTAGACCAAAAACGAAGGTGTTTAAAGCTAAAAACGTGAAGAAAACGAGAACGGGATCGAAACCCGTTCTTTAAAAAATGAAATTTTAAAATATTAACCCTACGGATGGAAATCTATTTTTCCTAGGTCCTACATGGTAAAAGAAAATTTAAAAAAAAGAATTCTATTTTTTTGATTTTTATTTAATTTTTTATGAATTAAAAACAGTTTTAAAAAGAAAAAATGATTAAAAATAGTAAACTTTAATGGAAAAATCTGAAAAAATGATTAAAAGTGGGCTCAATTTAGGAAAAATAAAAGTTTTGAAACTCGGCTTAAAAATAAGCCAGAAATAAGCATAACAGTGCTTATAGGCTAAACTGAAAAAAAATGTATATAAATTAAATGGTACCAGTATTGACCAAATGGTCCTACTAGTACCGATGGTGAGTGTGTGTATGCTTAAATATGTATGTGTGTTAAAGAGGAGGTCATGGGTTCGACCCCCATGGCCTCTTCTTTTTTAAAACACATTTTTTAGTTTTCTTTTTACAAACTTATAAAACAGGTAAAAATAAGCAAAATTAAGAAAAGTGACTTTTTGTGAAACCTTAAAAATAAGCTGAAAAGAGAAGAATAAGTTGGCAGTTTACTTTTTATATACTAAGGCTTAAATAACTAACTTGTTAGGGCTTATGGAGCAAATAAGCAAATGAAATTGAAAGAAAGCAAAAGCAGACCTACTCTAACAACTAATAAGCAAATCTAAGCTAAAATAAGCAACTCAAATAGGCAGAAAAACAAAAATAAGCAATAAGCAAAATGGGTCAATCAAGCTAACTGTTGGCTAAATTTTAAGGCAAAATAAGCAAGGTGAAATCAAAGATAAGCTAAAACAGATGATTATTAATGTCTAATAAGCAACTAAGGACAAAATTTAGCAAAAGAAAAAGGCTGAAAAGAAATGAAAAAACCAATAAGGAAACTGATGGTAACACTGCTGAAACAGCCCAATGAGGCACCTTTGAGCTTATTTTTTAGCTACTAAATAGAACATTATGGCAAAATGAGCTATATAAGCTTAAAGCCTATCCTAGGCTACTAAAATGAGCAAAAAGAAAATAGTTTGAAACAAAATTAAGCACTAAAAAAGCTAAAGGAAAGGGGCTGTTTGTATCAGCATGTGTTGATTTTTTTTTTTGGTTTTCTAAATTTTTTTTGGCTTTTGCAGCCTACAAAATAAGCTAGAAAATGTACTTAAAAATGAGAAATAAGTTAAAACATATTGAAATTGACTTATGATGAGCTTATGCTCAAAAAAATTAGAAACTAAAAGCAAATTTTATTAATCTAATTTTGATTTTGATAAAGGACTTTTTAGAACAAAAAGTATAACTTGACAGGTATTGATAAAAACAAAAGTAACCTAAAGACCTTATACTACTGCATTAGGAAACCAAAAATAACTCAAAATCAACTCTTAAAGGATGGTTTAAAAAGAACTAATCAAAAAAATGAGATTTAAACAATGACAACCTTTTAAAAATAGTTTAACACTCTTAATTTTGCTAGTTGAAACTGGCTTTGTGACCCAACCCAATGAAAACACAAGTTTGACCCATTTTGGCCCTTGTGCCAAACACCCCTTTAAGATTTTTAAAGAAAATTTAAAGCTAAATAAGGCTAATTTAAGTACAGAAGTTTAAAAACAGATAGTGACAAAGTAAGAATAAGTAAAAATAAGCAAGGTACAAGCAAAAGTAAGCACTCAAATAAGCAAAATAAAAATAAGCTGTTTCAAGGCAAATATGGCAGTTTTAAAGCAAAACACTTAAAAATGACATTTAAGCAATCAATAAAGATAAATAAGCATAAAATAAGTACAATAAGCAAGAAAAAGCAGTATTAATAATAAAATAAGCTGATGAACAGTAAAATAAGCAAAAAATGAAAAAGTGAGCATACCTTCCCTTGCTCAAACAGGGATAAAATGATCCTATTAAGCTCTATGACCTACCCTTGCTTATAAACAAGCAACTACCATATGCCCCATAAGCTCTTCCAGATTAAGCTTATCTTCCTTTAAGCTTAGCTTTGACAGATTTGGTTTTTGGTAATTTTTTATGAAAAGACTTAAACAAGCTTATAAGAAGCTTGTTTGAGTTAACATAATGCTTTTAAACTGAATTTAACAATATCTAAATGAACAACTTATATCAAAACAGATTTAAGATAAAATAAGCTTAAAACTTTGAATTTCATTGAACATGGAAAGATTACAATACTTGAAATTTTAAAAGGACAGAATTTAAAGACATAAATAAAAACATTTAAAAGTAAAATTACAGCTAAAATTAAAACTACTCCTACATATTGTTACAATGAAGAAAAATAAGCCTATATATATCCGAATAAGCTCTTGGTCTTGTGCTAGTTGTGTTTCTAGTGTGAGAGACTTCAAAAGCTAATCCTGACCCTTCATTTTGCTTGGCCACCAAGTTGATTGATCCAAACCCTTAATCCTTTGTCTTCTTTCCAACAACAAATCAAATTATAGAAGATTGCCAAGGTGGTTTGTTTGGAATTGTGGCTGTCGACGCCATTCGTGTTTGCATTACGTGCTGCCAAAATGGCAGTAACGCCTTGGTCAATCATTGCCTGAAGTTGGGCATTAGTGACAGTGGTAGTGGTGGCGGCTGTTGTGGCCGATGTTGTTTCTAGGTTTAACCTTGTGGTCCTTCTTTTTGGTGCCATTTTCTTCAAATCACAAGAAAATATAATACCCGTTAGATTTCATAAAATCATAACCATGACATGACATATACCCAATAAGTAAAATGAGATCACATCACACAGTGAAATGCACAACTGGATTAGAATTAACAATGGTGTAGCTAAATCGACATTCATTCATAATAAATTTAATTACAGACATGACATAATACCACCATTCCATATATAATTGAAAAACATACATGATTGGTTCAGATACAAAATGATCACAACGATTAGGTTACAAGATAAAATAATATATACAACCTAAAGCCATACTAGCCGGGAGTTACCCGTAATACATAGTAGGCTGTACAAAATAACTAGCCATAACAGAATCTAGGAACTGCTCCCAGCCTCCTCTGGTGCATCTGGCTGTGCAGTACCTTTGGTGGGTCCCTGCTGTCTCTCAAACTCTGTCATCTAAGTCTGAAGCCTCTTCAGCAGCTTCAGTGCCTCTATGAACTGCTTCTGCCTCCTGCGATCTGCCGCCAACATCTTTGTAATCACCGCCTACCTCCTGCGGTCTACTGCCTGTAGCTCTGTAATCACTGCCTGCTGTGTTACCACCTGAGTACGTAACAACATAACCTCTGCACGCGCAAGGTCACTCGCATCCATAGATCATCCCAAAGTCTCTCAAGACATCCTGGCCTCAGTCTCCATGAGCCGAGCAATACGAGCATGCGTACGCCTATCCCTATAAAGCATGTTGAGCCGACCAACCATCAGCTGTCGCTCAGACTGCTCATCATCCAACCTCGTATATATCTTGTTTGTGTCCTGCCTAACCCTAGTCTCAAACTCCGTCATCCTCTGGTTAAACTCTACCATATCGGTAACTACTGGTGTTCCCTGCATGACCTCAACTATCTCATCCCAATAGTCGGTGATCCCATATCCAACATCTCTCTCTAGATCACGCCTGATCTACCTATCTATAGTGGCAACAAAACCATAGTCTGCCCTAAGACCTCCAGCCGGTCTAGCAGCAGTAACAGACGAGCTCTCTCCGACCTCGTATCTAGGACCAAGAGCGATACCTAACTTTTTTCGAGGCGGTAAGGTAACCTCGGGTCTGTCCTCTCTACGGTTAGTAGAGGGCAGTAGTAATGGTAGTAATGATGTAGGGGCTGGTATGGGTGAGAGTGGTGGTAATGGTAGTGAATGGGGAGTAGATGCGGCCTCAGCTCTCAGCCGGATCATCGCAGCTCAATAGCCTAACGGACGTATAGGACTAGCAGGTAGTGGAGCTGATACAGGTAAGGGTGGTGATAGTGGTAGTGATGGAGATGGTATTGGGGGTAGTGGTGGAAAAGGAATCTGAGGCAATGGTGATGACCATGGGGAAAGTGGTGATGGTGGTGGAGTAGGTATAGCAAGGAGTCTAGCAACCTCTGCATCAGACCAAACTGGTGTAGGTACTGGAGCTAGAATAGAAATCCTAGCTGTAACGCGGTATGCAGGGTGAGGTGGTGGTGTGGCTACAGACTCGTCAGTCTCAAACGGCTCGGTCTCCTCAGCAGATGGGGCCTGATCAATAGCTGGTAAAGCAACAACTGTAGAGTCGGCAGGAGCTGGGTGCTCCTCCTCCTCCTCGTCATCAGCCTTAATATCAACCTCCTCATCCTCATCATCATCAGATGGCTCATCCTCATCGTCGCCATCATCTCCTCCGTCAGCAGGATAATCGGCAGGATCCTCCTTAGGATTAGACTCGAGAATATAGCCTGGTGAATTAACAGTAGGTGAGTCAGCAGCAGGCAGTGGTTGCTCCTTAGCTGGGAGTATCTTGTCCTCTGGTGGCATAAACTCCAGATAAACAGGCTCTGGAACAAAGTCTGGTAGAGGTGGTGACTGTGGCTCCTCGAGGCCAGGTATGTAGTCTGGTGATGGGGGTCTGTAAAGCGACCTGCACATATGGGTCATCTAGCATCCAGGGCAGTCCCTCGTTCTTAGATCCAACAACTCCTGGGGATCCAATATCTGATAACCCTCCAAATGGGCTGGAAACAGCAGTGTATGTAACCGTGGAATCCTCAGAATCCGACATGACTGTATCTGAAAATCCAAAATAGCTTATATTAGTATTTAATATAAGACTCTTATAGTAATATACATTTATATCATAACATGTATATCAATCATGAATGCATCTAGTCTAATCAACTAATGCAACAACTAGTGTATGTATGTATGTCCCGTGAAAATCCCTTTGTATGAATGCAATGTTTGAAAATGGTTATAGTCCAGCAAAAACATTTGACCTGGTTCTCTATAACCTTGGCTCTTGATACCAATATGTAACACCCCCAAATTGGGTCGCAGCGGAATAAGGGTCCGGGGCGTGTTACTTCAATGATCAATAACACAAGATATATATAGAACGACCAAAAAGTCGTTTAAAACCGATACATTGGATTTGACAAAGTATTTGTTACATAAGCTCGAAGCTTCACTTGTTCACTTGTTCAAAATACAAAGATTTCTAGCCCATAACAGATATACAAAATGTAATGCGACAAAATCTTTAATGCATGATATCCAAATCAAAACCACCAATGTATCCCTTGCACCTCGTGCTTATTGACCTCCTGAAAAACATTGCTTTAAAACGTCAACAATAATGTTGGTGAATTCATAGGTTTGATAAATCGTATATTGTAGGACCACAAGATTTCCCAAGTGTATGATAATGCAACAGATGCAGACATCATATAAATGTAATTACGTTGCCCTAAGCTCATGACACTGAAGCTCGACATGAATGAATACAATATAAATTGCCTACATTGCCCATGTTGATGTTCTAACCCGCAACATCCTATGTTCGACATGGTATACGTTCGTTTGTCCAGTGATAGCTAATCACCCGAACGGGGATGTCAATCCCAATAGATCTATTCATAACATTCGCGCTCACAATCCAGTAATTGACAGTTCATGATAATGGGCTCAACTAGGGTTATCGCTACTTAGGCAACACGTAATCATAAAGTAAAAGTATCCACTTGTGTCCAATTGTAAAACAATGAATGTTTCTCACCCCAAAAACTTGTAAAACAAAATCATGTAAAACGTGGGGCTATGAACTCACCTTGAGTGAGCGTATATCAAGTATATCACAGAAAATGCGTCACGGTAATGATCGAATGCAACCTAATCCAATATAGGTCGTATAAGTACTAATCACTTTGAGTAACTACTACCATATACAATTCTATATAGCTCAATCACCATCTAATCGTTTTAGTGAAATCATGTTAATAAAGTTAAAACGTTTATAAATAGTTCGATAGTAAAAACGACGCAATTTCTTCGTTTTAAGCCCGTTTCTTACGTTTCTTATGTCCACGCTTTCGTATTAAGACGACGTATCAAATTATGACATTTTTGTATTTCATGTCCTCTGGTGAACAGTACTTTTTACTGTTCACACCAGTTATAAAGTTATTTTTATAGTTTTAGTTGTCGTAAAACCCGTAAATGTCGTATTTTATTCGTTATAGCTCCGTTTTTAGCGATTCTTTCGAGCACGTCTTTGTAATTGAAAGTTCTATTTATTTTTGATGTTTTCCAAAAATAAATGTTCCTGATGAACAGTAACTTTTTATAAAAGTATTTTTATACATTTAAGTGTATAAACTCGCGTAATTCATAACTCCTTCGTTATCGATTGAAAAATTACGATTCTTATTGATTTGGAATTCTAAAAATATGTAGGATCTGTTAAAAATAATAAACCTTTTATATCAGAAGTATTTGATAACTTGTTTTTATAAAATTTATTTTATAAACCCGGTATTAACGTAAAACGTATATTTGCCGTATCTTTTTCGTTATAAGGCGGTTTTTCGAGTTCTTTACATATTTGGAATCGTCATGAGGTGTACTATCTTTATAAAACATAATATGGCTGTTACAAAACACAAACCAAAACAGCTCCTTTGAAATCAATATGTATACTTATTTATATAACTTGTTTTATGTACTTTTCAACTTAGTAAATTACCACAAGTCTTCCTCAACTCTTTATACCCTATGTCATACATATAATAATGTCCATAGTCCATATTTTGTCCACATGAGTCCATGATAACAAGATTAACAAGTCATTTACAACACTTTTTGTTCATAACCTATAATAAGTAACTTTTAATTACAAGTTTATACATAACCTTTTTATACATAAACCAAGATTGTACATTACTTAAAATCCCATTATAACATGATATTACCACCAACATAACATATGTAAAATTATAAAAAACCATGATTATAAGTGCAAGTCCATTTTACATGTTTAAAAGCATCCTAATGGTGGTTTTGCTACATAGAACATATATACTCATAAAATCATAAATGTAAATTCATAAAGGGTTTTAGATGACCTTAATGTGATGTAGGATGATGGAAAATATGATCTAAACACTTGTTTAGATGAAAAACCCAAGCTTCCACAATTATAAAACCCTAATCCAAAACAAAACCCTAATCTTGCAATAACTTGCTTAAACCTTGCAAATGCTTAACCAACCCTTCAAAACATCTTAGGTTATCATAGGAATGATGTAGTAATACTTGTATGGTCTAGGAAAATAAAGCTATGGATTATTTAAAAGGGGTGTTTGTTGCCGTGGGTAAAGAGAGGACCAATAGAGGATTTTGTGTTGTTTCGCTTAGAGAAATATTACATGTATGTGTTACTTGCACTTGCTAAAGAGTTATATACAAAGAAGACTAGTCCAAGGTGGTATAGTAAGTCTTTGGTCAAGATATGTTGAAGTCTTGCAAGAATTAACTAAGTGTTCCCTAATAGTTGAGAACATCTCATGAAAACAAGGAGAAATGTTTTCAAACTAGATATTTTTGTATAAGTCCATCCATGTCCGGTTTTGTATGTATATAGGTAATGTTATTTTGTGAATTTTGAGTGTTGGGTATAATTGTAGGTATTTGTTAAAGCGTAGAAAAGTTTTGGTGGTTTCGGGAATGCCTAAACGTATTTTATCGCGAAACGTAAACACTTTACGCAACCAATAAAAATAAAATGAACAAAGTTAATAATTATACTCAAAATAATTACTTAACACTTGCTTGATGTAAAGATTTAATTGTTTGATGCCCGTTTACATTGAACGATAATTTTTAGCTTACGCAATTTAACTTAACGATTACGATTAAAAGCAAACGCGTACAATACTAAAAATACATAGTGAATTAATTGACGTCGCAAATGACCCTAAAACACGGGGTGTAATATCTGACATAACAAAGAAGCTAAACATCAAAACTAGTATACTGCTCATTTATCGGGGAAACCCTTTACCAAAAAAACAAGTATACCGCATACATACATATTTTATCAAACATGATATTTCTAAAGGAGTCACGCTTATTTGTTACAATGTACATTTACTTTTACCAATCTCTAGAGATATATTTAGAATTTTAAGTAATGACACAGCTGCTGTTACAAATGCTTTTGAAGGATAATATGAAGTCTACAATTCTAATGTTTATAGCTTTATCATGAACAACTAATCGGATAAAGCTTTTTCCATCTCCGGGTGATTAAAAATATCGTCTTCTACATTTTTCTCAAAAGAAAAAGTTTATCGTTCATGTCAAACAATAAATTATTCAATATCACATCAAATATACTAGCAACCAACAATCATTTCAACTGTATAAGTCACATGTTATATGCTACCTATCAATACTAGTATCACATACCGCTTTTAAACCTATCGAAACATGCACAATGTATCCATTAAACAGACAAATCCACCACAAACCTAACCAAGCTAAGCAACCTAACCTCTAATCTCTCATATTATCACAACAATCATCACAATTACCAGAATATCAAAATAATCCCTCAATATACGACTAACATAAAACAACATAAAAATCTTCCTAAATAGCTTCAAAACATAAATAAGATATAAATCTAAGCACAAAATAATCACAATCACCACAATATCACAAGAATCCATCAATAAACAGCAAAACTCAACAAAAATACTAAATTCTTCAAAATACATAATTAAGAAAAAAATCATCCAAATCATCACAGTATCATTGAAATTCATGAATAAACAATTAAAATCAACAAAAAACACAAAAATATACCTAAATAGAATTAAAATACAAATAAATTATAAAAATAAGCACAAAATCACAAGAGAGAGTTAAATAACATCACAATAACAGATCAGAAGAACTGTACCATCATCCAGTTTTTACCGGTTTATTTTCAAGCGTTTTTCCCGTATATGTTAATGAATGCCTCGATTCTTCCATTTTTATGTGTTTTATTTGATTTTTATAGTTTATAATAGTATTTTTTTTATTTTAATGGTTAGAGTTTGAGTATTGGTAGAGAGAGTGCTTGAGATTTGGGGAAAGTGAGGTAGCGACAAGTGAAAAGAAAATGGGTGGTTGGGGGAGTTATGAGAGAAATTTACACTTTTATCCTCTCTGTGTTTTTTTATGTTTATTTTGGGACCTTAGATCAAATGTTTTAAATGGCTAAGATCGGTTTCTCAATTTGTAGGGACTTGATGGTATACATAATAACTCGACTAAATATTTAAACTATATAAAGGGAATAAAACATATACTCCCTCTGTCTCAAAATTATTGTTCATCACCGAAAAACACAAGAAAAATGCATTTATTACTACTTTGATTATGCAAAAGTAACAAATTTATAATTTTAACCTTTTACAATTAATTAATGCTTTACTTTAGTTTTGTAAACAGTACTTTTAATTAGGGGTAATACCGAAAACTTTAGCAATTTTAGCTTCTATATTTAGTGGTGGACAATCTTTTTAGGACGGGTGTGTAAAAGATAAAAACATAAAAGCAAAAATATATAGCCCTAAAAGCATGCACATGTATCAGCAAAATATTAGTGGGTCTATGTAGTGCCTTCCTCAAGTATTTCCCTATGAGGAGTCGAATTCCCAAAGTAAAATGAACATACCATTTACTTTTGGTAAACTTGTAATGTAAATTTGATTATACACTACTACAAAAAATGACATAAATCCCGGTTGAAAGAGGTCATAGAGCCTGGTTTTACATACGGGCTCAAAGGGAAGAGGACTATATTCGAAAAGCTTATAGAGCCTGGTTTTATAAACGGGCTCTATTCAAGGTTATAAAGCTCGATTTTCTACTAAAAAACATGGTTGTATGTGAAAAAATAAAAATAAAAAGAACTTTTCACACTATAATTCTACACATTACTATAACAAGGAAGGTAAACATTTACTTGAGACATGTAAGCATTTACTTGCTTCACAGATGGTAAAAAAAAGTTACAAGGTCATAAAAAAATTATGAGTCTGCTAAGTTAAACTTGTTCCAATCTTCTGATATAAAGACCTATTATCTAAAACTGTGCTCATGCTTTCTATAGTCTTACTTGAGGCTATGTTAGTGCCCGTTGTTTGAACTTTAGAGTTTTTGTTTCAACAACAACAACTCGTTCTGCTCTCTCCTTGTTTTTAGCCAATGCCCATTCACAATCTTCTGCTCTCTCCTTTTTCCTTAGATCATAGTTTCTCTTTTGTATTCACCCTTTTTCGATCAACTTTTTTCTCCTTAATTTAATCCTAATATACATAAAAAGAGTTTAAATACATCATTTTCATATGGACTAAGCAATGAGCACCTAAGTGAATACGTATTTCCTTATTATAATCGGGTATCCTTATGCTTAACTATCTACAATTCTTACGCATAACTAATAACAAGAAACTTGTGGCCGAATAAATATATTCAAAATCCAAAAACATTAGCAAGTCAGAAGAGGATTGGTACGGTAAACATGTGCTGCAAAAGGTCCATTATAACAATAAATTTTCATGTTTTGAAATTAAGCTATTCAAAAGAACAATGTACACTAAGGCTCATTCTTAAGAGTTAAAAACACTTATTGCATAAATTTTGGTCCAAATCATTCGTCTTATATTATCATTCTAAAGACCTATAAGAATTTTAGAACACTTATTCTAGAAATTTCAACACAATCCTTATGTTACTACGAGACGTTCATACCCGTGCATTGCACCAGGCTTGTTTTTTTGGGGAAATTGAAGTTTTACTTATGTTAAGCATCGAACTTGTTCGTGAAGTCGGGGTTGGTGCGATGCACGAATCTTGTTCTTTAAGGATAAATCACGGTCTCAAAAATTTGTCACTTTATCATTTTAACCCAAGTATATAACCATTAACCACCATTTATACCAAAAATAACTAATTTACAAAAAAAAAGGAAAAAAAAGAACACCATGGGCATATCTTGTATTCACGTGCCAAACAAAGAGCTTGTGTCGATATTGTTTACTTCTTGGTCCACCTTCAGGTCCTATTCTCCTGCTTCATATCCTAGTTATTTCTAAAAGCTTCGGCTGATCGGCAGTGGCCATCTGTAGATGGCGGAATCCGACAATGGCCATCGCTTTCAATGGTGATGCCGTCAAATTCGATGTTGATCTTGGTAGCGGTGTAGATCGTGGTTATTTTGGCGATGGTGTTGGTTTCGACGACGGTTAATTGCAAGCATCAATGTTGTAACTCTTATTGATTATACCCTTAATTATAGCTCTAAGCTCATTTCCAATTTCTTTAAGTTTTTTGTGAAATCTTTTCTTTTTGAAGCAGGTCGTACAATCGAGTTCCCTTATTCAACAAAGAGAGAAATGTCGCTGAAAAAAGGTCAAAAGTTAATACATTAAATCAAACATAAAAACAAAAACATGTGTAATTGGAGCATACCTAGAGGCGGCAAATGGCAGTCGTGGTGTGTGCTTTGCTTCAAATCTTGGGGTTGCTTCAACAGTTATCCATGCATGCATAGAGTTAGGTAACTCATCACGAATTGAATGCATAAACAATTAAAAAACATATAGAATCAATAACACGAATGTTTGATTACCTATTCTTTTTTTGCTCAAATCTTCCAAAGATAATATACATGTTATGGTTCAAGATTTACCTTGGACTATTCCTTGACTATCGGAAACCGAAACTGACTTGAAGCTAGTATGCACAATCTACCTTCTGTAGAAAGTTGTATCTGTGATTACAAATCATAATAAAAAAAATATTTGTGTTGAATACATAATGAGAAGTTGATGAGATATATGATTTCATGTGAATCGTGTGTGTAGATGCACAAATAAAAGTTAATCAAATCTGAATTTCATGTGAATTGTGTGTGCATATACATGTTAATCAAGTGTGTATGTATGCATATATATATATGTGTGTGTTATTTTGTAACTCCATCATAAATAGCATTGATCATAAGAGGCTTTTGGTTTTTAATAACAGAAACTATAAAGGCATTTACACACAATTAAATGTTGATGCTTACAAAACTTATCAATGCATAGGAACTCGATTGGACACATAATTTTCTGAATCCCAAAATAGATTGGTTTTAAATCATAAACACTCCGCATTAATTATATAGGACTGAATCTTATATTATATAAGATAAGATATATGCAACACATTAGTGACCTAAATGAATGTAATTAAGCCTAAAATTAACCATAAGTTTCAATTAAGCCTTAAAGTGATTCTACACAAATACATAATCTGAAATTTGACCTAAAAAATTAACACATATAGATACATACATACACACACTTTAACCCTAAAATTAAAAATTGACAAAAATAAACATACAGTAACCCTAAAAGTAACACGTACATATTCATACATTAAGCCTAAAGAAAACACATACATAGAGATTAACCCTAATTTTTAATTAAATATAGAAGGTTGAAAGGAGGATGACTCACCATTAGCCGACAATGGTGGTATGCTGAAGGGAAGAAAAATAGTGAAGGGGGAAGAAGGGAGGCTAAATTTATGTGGTTATGTTTGAGGTATGGTATTAAAAAAATAAAATAGTCCCGCCCAAGAAATAAAGCAAGGTTCTTAGTTAAACAAACATGGCTCTATTCGAAATACATGATAAAGCCATGTTACATAATAGAGAACCAAGAATTATTAGTCATTAAAAATCAGGTAATGCTTATACAATCGCCTTTTCTGTATAAGAAGGCTTTATTTGGGGGGGCTTTATTCCAATTTTGTAGTAGTGATAACACATGAAGAACTAGAATCAGGATATATAAGTTGATAGTTTTATGGTTTTTATGTTTCAAGGTTGTTATTCTTCTAGGATTTTTAGGCGACTTTTTCGGTATGTTTGGCGCAAATAACACAAAGATTTAGCTATAGGTAAACATGGAGCGGGAGCTATAAAAAGCTAAGTTGCATGAGGACGAAAACGGGGATGAGGACGGGGACATGTATGGGTACCGAGAAACGGCAACATCCTAAATTTTAAAAAACGAGTACGGCAGGAAAACGTTTATGTATTTTATAATATTTTAGTATATGGCAAATTGTCATCCAAAAAAATATTACAAAACATTTAAATATCCAAACAAATATTACTCATGATCATCAATTAAAAACTCTTAACCATCAAATTGTCTTCCCAAAAAACATTTAAGTAAAAAATATCAATAAAATGCGAAAAGCTTCTGCCTTATCATACAATTTAACTATATCTAGCTAATATACAATTATACAAGCCTTACAAGCAATATACAGAATTATTAGATTATATAATTGTAATTTTTTAATGATATAAAAGCAATCAATATTAGTATTTTACTCACTTGATGAGATTCCAAATTTTACGATAAAAATTAAAGATTGTCGACTAGAAAATGAGTTTATGAGTTCTGGAGGGTTTGAAAAGATGATGAGCCGTGAGTTATGAAACGTTTTGTCTTCTAATTACGTAGGTTAATTAATATAAAAGACTTTTAGTTAATGGGCCATAGGAAACGTGTGTTTTGAGGCCGAAAACGTTTCCCCAAACGTTTCCTAAATAAAGATTTGCGTACCCTAATTGTAGAAACGTTT
>BQNB010040963.1:6025-47062 GCA_026074375.1 Tanacetum coccineum | reverse complement strand
TTCTTCCGATCCACCAACCACAATGCGCCACGTCGTCATTCTAGAAGCCTCTTTATCCGAACCTCGTATTGCTACAATACCTCGTATACCTGCACAGTACCTCATACCAATCATTAGTTGTGCCACGTGTCACCACCTGAGTGGTGCCACATGGCCTGCCAGCCGTCACCGGAGCCACCACTGGACCACCGGTCAACGGCATCGGGCCAACGGCGGTCAATGGCGTCGAACCACCGTCGGACCACTGCCGGACCACCGCCGGACCACCGGTCAACCACCGGTCAACGGTGATCAACGGTGGTGGCTAACCGGGTCAGGTCGGGTCTTAGGCCGGGTCGGGATTGGGTCGGGCCTGGGTCCGCCATGTGGGATGCCACCACGTGGCATCCACGTGGATGCAGACGTGGAAATCAACAAATATACCCAAGCAGAATCGAACTGAGGGCCTTGAGGGTGAAACCTTAAGGAACCCACAAGAACCAACTATGCTATGGGTATAGTTGTTATATATTATGGTTATTAATTCTATTTAAGCTATTTTTGTTCAGGTCCAGGTTCATATAAGTTAATGGTTCAAAAAGGGACGAAAAAGGTTCAAATAAAAAGGTTTAAATATTAAAGGCTGGTACCGTTGGACTCGTAATTTCGTGCTCTTTCCAATGGTGTGATCGAGGAATATTGACGACTTCGTTTGAACCTCGATAAATGTGAAAACGTCGTCGAAAGTCACCCGAAAGTTACCGTTTTTGATTTGTTTTCAATCCTTTGTACATGTAAGACATAAAAACACAATACAAATATATTTGCACTTATTTATCATATTTTTGTGTTTTAGTCGTTTATTAGATTTTTCCTAGGGTTCAAATAATGTGTGTTTTAGCACATATCAGTAGTCATGCTGGAATTCAGACGCATTTATAACACACATTCTTGCTCATTAAATCAACATGAAGAATCTATCAAGCAAATATCAGGGGAGTTTCTCGTTCTAATTCTTTTAATTTCTTGTTTTTAATGTTTTATCTATTCAACGAGGATATTGTATAATTTAAGTGGGGGGTGGGATTTAGATAAACGTTACTTGTCCTATTTGTCACATAAAATGCTTAAATATAAAAAAATTCAAGCTTATTTTTGTGAAATTACTGGTTTACATAAACTCATGCTACCACATAACCCTTGTTAGATATTGTGAGGATTCAGCCATATCCATTTCCAAATGTTTACCCAAATCCCACAAAAATATGAGTGTGCCGGTGATGTTGTAGACTTTAGAACTTGGCTTGGTATATCTATTCGAGGACCACGATAATGAGTACTTTGGATTTTGATGGAGTAACTTGTTTAAATTGTAAATTTTCTAGGATTACATCCAAAAAGCCTATATATGTTGTGATATTAATTAACTACGCTGGTTAGTTAACCCCTGTATAAACCCTTTGTTTACTCTCATTTTAAGAGTAAGATTTCTGATGTGTGCTTAAACATACATCATTTTTATACCGAAAAACACATTAAAACGGACTAATAACCATAAAATATGTGAAATTATATTGCAAATATGTTTGGTATATGTTATTATGTCTTGCATGTACAAATGATTGAAAACAAATAAAAAACGTTAATTTTCAGATGAGTTTCGATGACATTTTCACGTTTATCGAGATTCAAACGAAGTCAGAAAAATTCCCCGATCACTCCATTCGAAAGAGCACGAAATTACGAGTCTATCAGTACCTTTCTCAACTTTTGAACCGGTCCAAATAATTTTATATGGATCGGTCAATTTCCTATTTTTAACCTTTTTATTAATGAACCTGGACCATGCAATTAACCCTTAAAAGGTTTTTTGTGCATATATATTAATGAGGGACACACTAGCTCAGCTGCTAAAGGGGGTAACCCCTTGTGTCCCTCACCTCAAGGTCACGAGTTCGAGCCTGGCTTAGGCCAGGTTTTGCTACTTATCCCACTACCACGTGGGATGCCACGTGGACCCACTCAGGTGGTGAAACGTAGAAAACTTACCCAACCCGTTGACCGACACGTGGCTGACACATAGCGACACATGGCAATCTGACCTGTCTCACTTTTTGACACGTGGCGACGGCTATCCAATGATGTAACACCCCCAAAATAGGTCACAGCGGAAGTATGTCCGGGAGCGTTACTTCATAATACAATAGCACAGATACAAGAGAACGACCTCTAAATGAGTCGTTTGAAAAGTAATCTCGTTGATTTAATTAAAATCGATGTTAAATTTATTTTTCCCAAAGTTTGCATCCAATAAAAGCTTGAAGTTAATACAACGAGATTTGTAGTTTGATAGTAAGAAGAAATCATGATGCAATCTTGTAAGTTTGGACTCCAATGCATTATCAGATAAGCCAAGCTTCTAAGTCACCTAAGGATAATTCTTGCTTAAAAGTGTCAAATTAATGTTGCGTGTACGTCACAGATTTATTGTAAATGTAAATGTTGAATCAATGATCATAAAAGGTGTGTATGACCAATGTATCCTTATACAATTGTCACTAAAAAATGTAGTATAATAATGAAATCAAAAGATTTATAAAGTGTGTGTGACCATTGTAACATATACAATAGTCACAAAAATGTGATTACGACTGCACTAAGTTCATAACACTGAGGCTCCGACTTGTATGTATGCCAATCTTTTCAGGCACTGTAAGTGTTCACGTGAATGTAGTTCAATGTTCCGACATGGTATACGTCCGTTAGTTCAATCCGTCGAACTAGTGAGCGCTACTCACCCGAACAAGGATGTCAATCCCAAATAGATCTATTTTATAATATTCGCACTTACTTCACCGTAATTAACAGTTCATGACGCTTAAGTTAATCCGTAATCATTTGAATGAAAGTAAAGTTGTTGCGCCCATAAGTGAAAACAAGTGATTTATCCCACCGCGAGATATGTAAATGAGTATGTAAACGAGTTTGTAATTAATCATGTAAATGAGTTTGTAAAACATTCATGCAAAAAAAGTTTGTAATTCAATCATGTAAATGAGTTTTGGTAAGTAGTTATGAAAAACAAGTATTAGTAAACAATAGAAAAAGCGCATGTATTCTCACCTCTAAAAAAGTTGATTATGTATATGTAAAACGAGTTATTACGTGGGATATAAAAACTCCACTCAAGTGAAATGATCTGATGTATAACAATCACTAAAGTGTTGATGTCAAAAAGAGTCGGAATGTAACCTAATTAATTATAGGTCCGATAAGTATAGTGTATTTAAAATAAATAAAACAATGTACATTATCAAGTTATATCACCACCTAAGAGTTTTGTTTAGTTTATAAGTGTTGAAACAATATTTAAGTTATGTTCACATTAAATGTCTATGTAAATGTACTTGTAAAATATTATCCTTGTCCGATAATTAATTATCATCGATAATGCTTGATTTGATATTTTTATTATTTTTGCAACGACAATATATATATAGTTTAGTTAATTCATAAAATAATATTTATAAGGTTTTAAACCGCATATAAATATTACATAAGTAATGCTAAAATATTTTCTAAAGTTTTTATAGTCCAAATGAACCAACACTATTCATGTCAGGAAAATAGTGCAGAAATTTAATATAAGAAGTTGTCTAGTTTCTATGATGATTTTACTCATTTTTGCACACTTTCGGGCTTAGAAAATCACATTATGACGTGAAAAATCATTCTAAACAAGTTTGTAGTTTTACATTTAAGCTGATTCGGACCCGAAAGCCCTTAAAAATAAGTATTATAAATCTGCCAGCACTTTGCCGAAAAACTGTTTTGCCGGTATTGTTTCAAATCTAGTTTTGGCCATAACTTCTTTATATGCACGAAATCGTGTTAAGACGTGCGTACATATTTAGATGGGTTTTAGATCGACTATAAACCTTACTTATGTTTGAATGCTGTTGTCCCGAAAGCTTTTTAAAAGTTTTTCGTCAAGTACTTCTACCCCATTTTCATACCACAAATTCACTAGTCTATGTATTTCAATCACCTTTCACAATCACAATTATCCACTAACCTAATCCCATCCAATACTTCACAACGTCATGAAATAATCATAAGATTAATTAAGCTAGTTTATGAACTTTAAACCTAACCACAAGTCTAAAATCATAAGTAAGTTAGTGTTCTTGGTTTATTTGAAAATGTTCATAAATGTAAACTAGTTGATGATAAAACTTCATAATTAAGATGTTTATGTATAAAATACATAATGAAAGTATAGAAATATAAATGAACATAATCCATATGTATGAAAATTAAAAGAGTGAGTGTAGTATGCTTACAAAGTGTATGATAAAAAAGGAACACAAGATTTTGATTCTAAACCCAAAATCTTTATAACAACCCCAAATCTTGAATATGTAAACCCTAACTTGATCTTGAAAAACCCTTGTTTAGAAATGAAAACCCTAACTTGGAACACCTTAGATTATACCATTGATTAACCTTGTATACTTGTAAAATGAATAAAATGAAAACTATGGATTGTGTTGGAAGCTCATTTGGTGCCGTGAGCTTATAGAGAGAAAAGGAAGTTTGTGTGTTTTTTGATTGTGATAAAATAAGAGTATTGTTTCCTAGTTGAGTATATATGCAAGTATAGAAAAATATCTAGGGAACATGCGATACAAATTAACCATGAAATCATAGATGAGGGGTGTGGGCTTGTAAGGCATTTGGTAAGAAAAAAATAAGATGATAGAGTGTGTAAGTAAAATGTAAGAAGGTTAGATAGAACTAGTAATAAAAGGTTGTAATTAGCACATGATATTTCTTATGCAACTTGGTAATTGATTTTTGTGTATGTATATATACATACAACCGGCCTTAGGGTGGTTTTTGTGTAGAATTGAAAATGTTTTGGGTATTGGGTATTATTGTGGGTATTTGGTTAAGTGTAAAAAGGTAGAATGGTTTACTTGTATGCAAAAATGTAATTTATTGCGAAACGTAAACGTTTTACGTAACGTGTAAAAATAAAAATATAAAAAGTTAATTATTATTTTCGTAAAAATAATATGACACTTGTTTGACATAAACTTTTATTTGTTTGATGCCGGTTTACGTTGATGATTTTTGGTTTACGCGATTTAACTAAACGGTTGAAATTAAAGTAAACGCGTTAAAGTTTAAAATAAATAGTTGAATATTTATTGACGTAAAGTGACTCAAAAATGTGGGTTGTTACAGTCTCCCCGTGTTAAAATAATTTTGTCTCGAAATTCAGTTTGGGTTGCCTTCCGGAGTGGTGTTTGTGAAGAGATGCGGGTACTTGTTGCGGAATACTTATGTTAATCCTCTAAAAACATGATAACCAACCTCATTTCTTTAATATAAAGAGTATCATAGGTACGGGTTTCAACTTTTTGATTATGCTATAAAAGGTTTTGTTCTTAATGTTCTCTTTTCTAATTGTTTCAGCTTAAGCGTTTAAGATTTATGACGGTAGATTCAACTTATTGTTGTGACAAAAGTTCGAATCCTAATGGTCTTATCCGTTTTCTTTCGGCTTAAAGTTTCATCTATAACATTCTCCTTTCCGGAGTGATAACGAATTTATACCTATGATGGTGTAGCATCTACTAAGTTCTATAGCATCAAGTCGAGGTTGAATGAATGATTTTGTGAATTCCTTAATGACGGCTAAATTCGTTGGCAGATTGTCCTAGGGTGACTAGTGATGCGTCTTGACGTTTCGGCTTAAGATTTGGTATGAGATGTTGTCGACTTTATATAGTAAGGTGGTGTAAAGGTCTATCTAGTTCCTATGGTTACTAATTTTATTTCCCGAAATAAACGCGTTTTATGAATACGCACATAAAATTTTGCTTTTTAAGGATGTAAGTAGAAAATTAATTTTGACAAAAGTTTCAAGGTGACTACTCTCAACATAGCATGGTCCTTCCTGAATTATACATAGGTGACCAGGCCATGTATATTTGAGGACTAACGATGAAATGCTCATTTTCATCAAAAATAGTATTATGTAAAAAGAAGTATCAAAAAATTTATAAGATGACAAAATGATTCACAATATGGATGTAAGGTTGTTTATAGGATGACAACAAAGTGGTTTACGAGAAAACCGTAAGATGGTTTACAAGACAATATCTAAAATAGGCTCATGGGGGGGTCCCCCCCCCCCCCCCCCCCCCCCCCCAAGTTATGATACGTTAAAATACTTTATTGTGATGAAAAATGGTTTACCCCCCCCCCCCTTAATAAAGCGTACAGTACAAGATTGATTTCTAAGGTGATGGTAATAGTAGTTTATAAATCGATTGTAGAATGGTTTATGAAATGTTAATTCGTTTGGCGATAGCAAGATAATTATTAATGATTTGTAAAGCAGCTTATCATATAATAGTGAAATAGTTCATAAAGTCATTGTAAAAATATTTGAAGGGCTCTAATAGTTTAAGGAGTGGCTTGCATAAATAATTAAAGAGTTAAAGTAAAATCGACGAAGTTTTTATGACACATGAGTTTGATAGATAATTTAAAATCATCCCTATAGTACAACGAACATGTAAAAGGAAGTATAACGTGAATTCCTTAAAGGAAATAGAGTCTAAGATAGGAAATTCCAACTTAGGTTTTACTAGGTAAGACGGGTCACAAGATGACCTAGGTGCTTCAACAGTATGAGACGGGTGTTCAAATTCGGAGTTGAATGGTAAGGTAACTAATGAGATCGACGGACTGTGATATGTTCCAATGTTATGTAAACGGTATTATGCAAAATCATGAAACGGGTTTCAAAGACCATTGTGTCATTCATAATGTCTTGAGAGAAGTTCCAGTATTTTATATAAATAAATCCTTTATTAAACAAGTATAAAATATTCACAAATGAAGGTATGTGTATTTATTATATATTATTATTATTTATTATATATATATATATATATATATATATATATATATATATATATATATATAAGTCACATAAGCAGGTAAGCAAGTAGTGTGTATGCACATGAAAAAGTTTGATGTGATGCATGTTTGTGGGAAAACGGTTATTAGTTCCAGGTTAAAAATAGGCGATCTAGTTCTTTATGACCTGGCTCTGAGACAATCTGTTGTCACCCCCAAGATAGGTCGCAGGCTGGTAGGTATGGGAGGTTACTTCATATTACAATAGCACAAGTTACAAGAGAACGACCTCTAAATGAGTCGTTTGAAAAGTAATCTCGTTGATTTAATTAAAATCGAACTTGTTATAATATTTGTCTCAAAGTTTGCATCACAATGAAAAGCTTGAAAGTAATACAACGAGATTTGGCTAGTTGAAGTATAGAATCCGTGAATGCAATCTTGGAACGTTTGGGACTCCTAATGCACATCAGATAGCCAAGCATCTATGTCATCTGAGATCATACATGCTTAAAATGTTCAAAATAAAAATTGGCGAGTTACATAGATTTATGTAACTGTAAATGTTGAATCATTGATTCATAATTGTGTATGACCATTGTATACTTTACAATAGTCAACAAAATGTTAAGTAGTAAATATTTTAATATCAAGATTTAATTAAAGTGTGTGTGGACCTTTGTAAACATATTACATTAGTCACGAAAATGTGATTATGACTGCATTAAGTTCATATAACTGAGCTCCGACTTGTATTGCATGCCAATTCTTTTCAGGCACTGTAGTGTTCAGTGAATGTAGATCAATGTCTGACATGGTATACGTCCGTTAGCTCAAGCCATGAACTATGTGAGCGTACTCACTGAACAGGGGATGTCAATCCCTATTAGATCATATTTTATACATCGCGTTACTCCCACCATTATTAACTGTTATGCCACTTAAGCTAATCGTAATTATTTTGAATGAAAATAAAGTTGTTGTTCCATAAAGTGAAAACAAGTGATGTAATCCACCCCCGAGATATGCAAATGAGTATATAAACGAGTTTGTAATCAATCATGTAAATGAGTTTATAAACGTTCATGCAAAAAAGTTTGTAATCAATCATGTAAATGAGTTTATAAGTAAGTTATGAAAACAAGTATGTAATAATTTGTAAATGCGCATGTATTCTCACCCCAAAAAGTGATAAAATATATGTAAAATGAGTAAAACGTGGGGCTATAAACCCACCTCAAGTGAAAGTATCGGATGTAGAACAATCAACAAAGTATGATGTCACAAATAGCCGGAATGGCAACCTAACGTGATTATAGGTCCGATAAGTAAGGTGTATTTAATAATAAAATACATCAATGCAATTATCAAGTTATATCACCGCCTAAGAGTTTTGTTTAGTTTATAAGTGTTGAAACAATATTTAAGTTATGTTCGTCATTAAATGTCTATGTAAATGTACTTGTAATATATTATCCTTGCCCAATAATTAATTATCATCGATAATGCTTGATTTAATATTTTTATTATTTTTGCAACGACAATATATATAGTTTAGTTAATTCATAAAATAATATTTATAAGGTTTTAAACCGCGTATAAATATTATATAAGTAATGCTAAAATATTTTCTAAAGTTTTTATAGTCCAAACGAACCAACACTATTCATGTCAGGAAAATAGTGCATAAATTTTATATAAGAAGTTGTCTAGTTGCTATGCTGATTTTACTCATTTTTACACACTTTCGGGATTAGAAAATCGCGAACTTAAAGTGAAAAATCATTCTAAACAAGTTTGTAGTTTTACATTAAGCCGATTCGGACCCAAAAGCCCTTAAAAATACGGATTATAAATCAGCCAACACTTTGCCGAAAAACTATTTTGCCGGTATTGTTTCAAATCTAGTTTTGGCCATAACTTCTTCGTTTTACATCCGTTTTTCGAGTTCTTTATATGCACGGAATCGTGATAAGATGTACTAACACGTTTTTAAGGTTTTAGATTGACCGCCTCCCCCCCCCCCCCCCCCCCCTTAAAACGGGACCCTAACATTCTGTTTGAAAGCTGCTGTCCCAAAAGGCATTTTACAAAGTTTTCGTCAAGTATTTCTACCCTATTTTCATACCACAAATCCACTAGTCTATATATTTCAATCACCTTACACAATCACAATCATCCACTAACCTAACCCCATCTAATACTTCACAACGTCATGAAATAATCATAAGATTAATTAAGCTAGTTTATGAACTTTAAACCTAACCACAAGTCTAAAATCATAAGTAAGTTAGTATTTTTGGTTTATTTGCAAATGTTCATAAATGTAAACTAGTTGGTGATATAACTTCATAATTAAGATGTTTATGTATAAAATACATAATGAAAGTCTAGAAATATAAATGAACATAATCCATATGTATGAAAATCAAAAGAGTAAGTGTAGTATTCTTATAAAGTTTATGATAAAAAAGGAACCCTAGATTTTGATTCTAAACCCAAAATCTTTATAAAAACCCAAAATCTTGAATATGTAAACCCTAACTTGATCTTAAAAAAGCCTTGCTTAGAAATGAAAACCCACCTTAGATTATACCCTTGATTAACCTTGTATACTTGTAAAATGAATAAAATGAAAACTATGGATTATGTTGGAAGCTTATTTGGTGAGTTTGTGTGTTTTTTGACAGTGATAAAATGAGAGTATTTTTTTCCTAGTTGAGTATATATGCAAGAATAGAAAAATATATAGGGAACATTTGGTACAAATTAACCACGAAATCAAGGATGAGGGGTGTGGGCTTGTAAGGCATTTGGTAAGAAAAAAATGGAATGATAGAGTGTGTAAGTAAAATGTAAGAAGGTTAGATAGAACTAGTAATAAGAGTTGATAACTAGCACATGGTATTTCTTATGCAACTTGGTAATTGATTTTTGTGTATGTATACATACATACAACCTGCCTTAGGGTGGTTTTTGTATAGAATTGATAAAAGTTTTGGGTGTTAGGTATTATTGTGGGTATTTGGTTAAGTGTAGAAAGGTAGAATGGTCTACTTGTATAAAAAAATATAATTTATTGCGAAACGTAAACGTTTTACGTAAGTATAAATATAAAACGATAAAGTTAATTTTTTATTTTCGTTAAACTTATTTGACATTGTTTGACATAACTTTTATATTGTTTTTTATTGTTGCCGGTTTTACGTTGATTGTTGATTTTTTTTAAGCGATTAACTAAAATGGTTGAACAAAAGTAAAATAAATAGTTGAATATTTATTGACGTAAAATGACTCGAAAATATGGGTTGTTACAAATGACAGCTTGCCACGTGGAAGGCTCTGACAGCTCATCATTGCAGGTACGAGGTTACAGGCGGCGGCTAATCATTGGTACGAGGTGGCAGGGTAGCAGGTCGGCTGACCAATGGGAGGAAGACACGTATACACGGTATGAAGAGATGGCAGACTGTCAGAACGCGAGATCCGAGAATTCTAGAAGAGTAATTTTATTGGTGGATCAGTGTGACGTGGCAGAATGATTGGCTCAGAATGTCTCAATATGGATGGCAATTAGAAAGACAAGTGAAATTACCAAAATACCCTCAGATATTTGGGCTATATATTCACAGCAGATCCAACGAATATCACAAAAATTTTTTTATCTTTTTCTTTTTACGTTTTTCACATAGTTTTTAGCTTATTTGTAATAGTTTAGTTTTTGTAAAAGCTTTTATAGCTTAATATTTTAGCTTATTGTACTTGGCTTATTAATGAAGATGAAGATTTTGAAGATTAATGTCACTTGAGCTTATTTCTTTTCCTAATCCTCTATTCTTTCACATCTTGCTTTTCTAGCTTATATCCAAATAAGTTCTAAACTAATAGCTTATTTTGGATCTTAATCTCCTAAGCTTTCATTCGAATAAGCTGCTTATAGCCTATTTCGAATAAGCTAATTTCTTTCACTTTCGGTTCTAAAAGATTTTGAATAAGCTTTACAATTGCTTATTTTGAGACCCTTATTTACCTAGTTTGATTTCGAATAAGCTCCCTATAGCTTATTTCGAAACAACAGCTTATTTCGAGTAGCTTGTTTCTTTAGTTTAATTTTTGAATAGCTCGTTTAAGCTTCTTAATAGCTTTTTTCGATTTGATTATGTCTTTTACTTTAGGTTTTAAACTTTCGAATAAGTCTCTTAAATAGCTTATTTTGATTTCTAGTACTTTTGGTTTTTAAGATCGAGTAAGCTTTTATCCCTATAGCTTATTTCGGTAGATCTAATCGCTTATTGATCGAATAAGCTTCATTACAACTTATTCGTTTATGCTTTGTCTATTTAGCTTATCCTTTTAGCTTGTTCATTTAGCTTTTTGGTCTATTGTTTTAGATCTAATCCTTAAATGTACCCGATCCTCGTTCGCTTTTCAAAGAAGAACACCTTAGTTTCGGGTGGATTTAGATTTATAAATAATAGATTTATTGTTTAGTTTTCTATAGCTTAAAGTTGTTAGCTTTTTTTAAGTAGCTTATTATTTTAGATCTAATCCTTAAATATACCCGATTCTCGTTCACTTTTCGAAAAGAACACCTTAGTTTTGGGTGGATTTACATTTAATAATAATAGTTTTATTGTTTTCATCTTTTCGATCTAGTTCTTAATAGCTTATAGTTGTTAGATTAATCTATAGCTTATAATTGTTATATTTTTCATATTAACCTTTATTGTGTTTTAATTTTGATGAAAACATTCCTACATCTAAGGCGTGGAGCTTAAGGGTTTTATAAGCTAGTTTAATTTCTTAAGTTTAAAAGCTTTTATAGATTTTATTAAGCTTTTTAGTATATAAAGTTTATAACTTTATTAACTAATTAGTTAAGTAGAATCTAAAAGAGAATTAAACTTAAGTGTTTTATTTAGTTTATAAAATCGGGTGGTTAGTTCGTCTCCATTTCATCGATCGGGTTCTACTTTCTTTCCTTTTTCAATACATTGTAGTTTAATAATTAGATAAATATGTTTATGATCGTTAATTTGATTGTTGGTATGATTAGTGAGTAGAGTATCATATGCTTGTTAAGTGAGTAGTGATTAGTGAATTAGGTGTGAAATAAAAAAGAATTATTGATTAATAATTTTTGAATTATTTAGATTTCTTTTTGGTTATTTTGACGGGCAAAAGCCGTTAGGATAATCAAACATTAATCTAATAATTAATACCAAAATAAAAGATTGTTTTCAAAATAAACCAACGTTGTGAGAAAATAGTTTCTTAAACGGGCACTAATTCATCAATAAATACTTTCCTTCACACTTAATGATCTTTTCGCCTCACTTGACAAACATATTCGTTAAACATATATTTTAGATCTTCTAGCTTATTATTTCTTAGTTTAAAATCATTAGTATAAGACAAACAAAAAATATTTGATAATCAAGCATCCAATTAAGAACATAAACGTGAATCTCTATTCATATCTCACTGTGGACACAACTCCGGAAGATTGAATTATTACTTATCCTCAAGTAATTCTTTTGTCTAAAAGGAAAATACTATATTATTACAAGACACGTTTTTACGAGCGCGTCAGTTCCTTAGAAAAACCACCAGAGCCAATCCTTTAGAATAACACCAACTATTTGTTTTGTTACACCTTTACACCTTAGCCTACCCTGTTAGATTAAGTCCATTTATCAGTTGCTAGTTGCTTAAAGTGTAAAGTATGTATTTCTCGTATCTTGTGTCATTTTCTATCTCTAGTATGGTTGGAAGAAATTGCACATCGCAATGGGAATGTAAAAAGTAGTCAAACTCATGTATTTTTAGTACTATCACAATTATTGGTACATCTGAAGAATGAAGAATTATAGAAGATATTATCCGGAAGCTATTATGATCGTGAAGATGGTGAAATTACACCGATATTCATAGTTTAGTATTGTAAAAAAAATTAGAAATTCGCTGCAAAAAAAAGGAGGAAAATTCTGAAGATAGTCGATTCATTAAAGCTTAAACCGATGATATTATTTGAAGGATCGATTATTCGTTGATACATGATTATAAATCAACGATGTAAATCTTTGTATAAAGTGGTAGATATTGCCACTTGTCTTTGTAAAAAGTATGTAAAGTATGAGATGATTGAGGAGTTGACCGTTACGGGAATGCCAACTTAGGTTGTTGATCTATGATCAAGACGTTTATGTAAATATTTATGAGTCTTTCTATCAAGTTAACGGTGAAAATTTAATCTAGAACTTGTACTTATTTTTTGGGACTAGTGTCTATTTGTTTTGTATATTTTTATTTAACAACAATTATTTCCCTTTCCTAATCCCTAACGGACAGTTTCCACCATTAAACGGACCTCCACACCACGAGCAACCAAAATGGTTATACGAAGACATGTCGAAGAATTAAATTGATAAAAGGATAAAGAAGATAAGAATTAAATGAAGTAAAAGGATAAAGGAAAATATTTTTTTTTTGAAAATTTTTATAAAGATAATAAAAAAATATTTTTGGTATTTTTAATATTTATAAAAGAAAAGGAAAAATAAAAATAGAAATAAGAAGAAAAATATTTATTTATTTTTTTGATTTTTTTTTTTGGTTTTTCAACAATGTATTCACAATAAATTTTAAATACGGACAATGAGATAAGACACTTAAACCTAATAATCAACTCGCTTCTCGGTAACTCTTTAAAAGAAAAACGCACAAAGGAGTTTGTTTAACTTTCAAAGGTGAGCCGTACCTCGCGAGAGACACAAAAGGTAAGTTTTTGATTCTTTGGTTCGGGAACTTATTAATGGATAATACTTCAGTTGAAAGTATTATATGTTGGTGTTCTTTTACCAACTTGGTAAAAAAAAATTCTTTTTATGGATAATGTTTTTATATTTTTGGTTTTTTTTATATTATAATTATACTAAATAAAAGAAAAATCTTTTTGTATATTTTTTTATAAGAAAATAAACAAAATAACTTCACACGGAAGGATCTTCAAACACAAATTTTCAAACGGCTTCAACAATCGGATACACCCTTCCCCGGCAGCGGCGCCAAAAACTTGATCAATATTGACTCACACCTTTAAAATATATAATATATAAATATAAAATACTTATATAAATATATAAATATAAGGGGGTAATAATAAAAAAATCACAATTATAGTAATCCGGGAGTATGATTCCCGGGTCGTTTCCCCAACGAGGAATGCAATTGAAAGTCGAAAGTCGTTTTGAGAATCGATGCTTGAATGGAACAAGATTATGATTGGTTTTCTAAAACTACGAGAAAATTAAGGCAAAAACTTAAAAACACTTAAGGGAAGACAAATTTTAACTAAAAACGCAAAACGGGAATCCTAAACGGGACCTAAAAACCCTAAATTATCAAAATTAAGTCCTAAAATGATCTTTTTGGTTTTTATAAGTCTTAATTGACTAAAAAGCTAGAACAAAGAAAACTAGACTAAAAACGAAGGTGATTTGAGCTTGAAAACACTAAAAACATGAACGAGATTCAATCCCGTTCTTTAAAAAACCAAATTTTGCAATTTAAATCCTACGAAAGCAAATCTAATTTTCCTAGGTTCTAAATGTTAAAAGAAACTTTTCTAAAAAAGAATTATATTTTTTTGACTTATTTAAAATTTGTCTGGAATATAAAATCGATTTTAACATAAAATAAATATAAAAAATACTAAAAATTTATAATAAAATCTAGAAAAAAAATTTTTCCCAATTTGAAAATGTAGCTTTTGAACAGTGCTGTAAGAATTAAGAACATAAGCTTGTGAAAACAGCTTATCAAATAAGCAGTTAAATAAGCCAAAAACGGCTAATAAGTTAAAAGATTTTCTTTTCTTTCATTTTTAAATACAGAATTCTTCATCGCTATCCGATATTCACGCGCGCGTATTCCCTAATCCTTACTTACTTTTCTGATTGTCATTATTGCATTATATATAATCTTAGATATATAATACTTGGTTTAAATTCGATCTCTTTATTGGTCTCATCTTTTGACATATCAATATTATTTTATCGATCAATTATATAAAATATCGACTATCCTGATTAAGTTTATTTATCAATTGCTTAGACTTTATCCCTTTAGGAATTCTCGCTTAAATTTCTGTTGTACTTCCGCTTAAATTTCTGTTTGTACTTTCGCTTCAATTTCTGTTGTACTGAATAATTTCAAGTATCTATCAAATTAACATATTATGAAAACGTCATTCACTTTTAACTTCTATAAGTTTTTTTTATACCAAATCACTCACCACAATTTATTAGGAAATTATAACACATTTATGACAAAAATTGAGCATTTCGCATCGTTAGCCCTCAAATTATACATAGACTGATAAACTATGTATATTTCAGGAAGGACATGCCCATGCTGAGTGTAAGTCACTTAAAAACTTCTTGTCAATAAAACTTTTCTATTTCATAAGTTTTGTGTTGAGTATTCATAAAAGGTTTACTTTTGGAGAATCGAATCAGATAACCGTAGCACTAAGCAGACCTTTCACTCCACATTACTATATAAGTCTGACATAAAAAAAGTGTTACAATCTGACACGTTAGTGAAGGGAACAAATAAGTCCCACTAGGGTAAAGACCTTGTCCGCAAAAATTAATATTTTAAAAACCTAACATCACAAATCTTGTGAAAACACCCAAGTTAAATCAATTTAGAAGGGAAATGCAAACGAGTTACCAAACAAAATTATCGAAAGGCATAAATAAAAGTAACAAAAAGATTTATTGCCACAACATCCATTTATTATCTTAGAAATAAGATTACATAAGAACATAAAGGAAATAAGGTTTTATTACAACCCTTCCTTATATATCGTTTCCTTCCAAAAGCGATTACGCCGACTTGCAAGAACAATGAGCGGCACGAGAGTTGCTAGAATAAGGCCAAATATGAAATACTTCTTCGTATGGGATGTAGGCAAGATAAATGCCGCGTGGATGAGTGCTATCTTTATATGGGTCAAAACCCTTGGTTCCTAAGTTTTATGCTTGGAGTAGGGATCAAGGGCTGTAGGTAGTGACTAATGAAGGCTATAGGGTGAGTATGAGAAGCTAGAAGTGTAGCTTTGAGTGGTGGAAGGATGTGGAGGGGGTTCGGTTATCATAGGGGTGACAAGGAGGTGTTTGTTTACTTGGTGGCTAAGGGTGTAACATTCCGTATTTTCAGGTCATTTATGACGTCATCCATTTTGCTAAATTATTTTTTTTCTCGTACGCGTTTACTTTTAATTTTAATAGTTAAGTTAAATCGCGTAAATTAAGAATCACCAATCAACGTAAACGGACACCAAACGAATTAAAGTTTTCGTCAAGCAAGCAATATATTATTTTTACGAAAGTAATAATCAACTTTTTATATTTTATTTTTATTGGTTACGTAAAACATTTACGTTTCGCAATTAATACATTTAGGCATACCCGAAAGCACCAAAAGTTATCTACGCTTCAACAAATACCTATGTTTATATCCAATACCCAAAGTTCTATTAAACTTTACCCATGTTATCATTATTAATCAAATTTACCATAAAGGAATTTAAAACCTAGACTTACACATTTTGAGTTATCACTTTATATTAAAACTACACCTTTATATTTTTTTCAAGTAATACTTACTTTCATTTCTTTTATACAAGTAAATGGCTAGTCATCTCATTCCATAATTCCATGGGATAATCACCACATAAGGAGACATAAGAACACACTTCATAAATGGGAAACATGTACAAGTCTAGGATTAGAAAACTAGCTATCTTGACCAACTATTACCCAATTTCACTCCCCTTGTTTCCCTCATTGTTGTCCCTTGACCAAGCAAACACTTATTTGACTAGCTACTTCATATATACACATGTATTGCAAGAGATAAACACACACAACACTTAACACTTTGGTAAGAATCAAACAATCTCTCCCTCCCCTCTCTTAATAAGCCACGACAAACAACCCCTTTCCAAAAGAAATTCACACAACTTATTTTACCACTTATACAAGTAACTAAGATCATATCTAAGATACCTCAAGTATTTTGAAGCCTTGATTAACCATTTGCAAGTGTTGAAGAAAAGAAAGGAAGTTAGGGTTTTTAAAAGAAAACAAGGGTTTGTTTTCAAGCAAGGGTTTAAACCACAAGGGTGTGGTTTGTTTTCCATTGATCACTCATTCTTACTAAGGTTATCTAAGATCCTACTCATTTCATAATTATCATTTTATGTGTATTTTAGTTCTATATAGCAAGAATCACCATTAGGATGCTTTTAAACATGTAAAACATATTTCTGCTTGTGATTATAATTTTTGTACACCTATTCATGTGTTATGTGGTTGAATAAATCATGGACTAGAGACCCTAAGGATGTAAGACATGTGATAATAAGTGTTATAATGGACTAGTAACAAAGTGGTTAAACTAAAAAGTTATAAAAACTAGTTTTAAACATATTTTTCTAAAAATATTCAAAAGTTGCTGTTTTAATTCGAAAAATAAAGCCTTCATTTTATATTTTTATAAAATACTACATGTCATGACGATTCCAAAATGATAAGAAACTCGAAAAACCGATTTATAACGAAAAAGATACGACTCAAGTTTTACCGTTAAATATATATACTTTTATAAAACTATGATTTATAAAAGTCTACTATTCACCAACAAAAATTTATATTTTTAAATCACCATAAATCGTAAAAAATATTAAATACGAAAGAAGTGCTCGAGAAGAATTCGCTAAAACGGAGGTTTAAAACGAATAAGTTACGACATTTATGAGATTTACGATAACTAATCTATCAAAATAATATATAACTGTTATGAACAGTAAAATCACTATTCATCAGAAAAACTCAAATTTTGAAAATGTTATATTTTGATTTACCCGTATTAATACGAACGGTGTGGAATAAGAAACGGACCTTAAAACGACGATATAGTTACGCCAGTTTTACTAAAGTATACTTATAAACGTTTTTACTTTATAAATATGATTTCACTAAAACGATTAGATGGTGATGTAGCTATATAGAATTATATGTGGTATTAGTTAATCAAAGTACTATATTACTAGGAAGTTTCATAATGAGGCCTCTTCGGGGTGGCGTATCGACGAGTTGTTGGATTTACGATTTAAAGTGTCCTAGCTCCTCATACGTCACTACATGACCTCTTAATTATGATAGCCCGAACGATAGTATGATGAGCAATACGACCTATAAATAATCAAAGTGTTTAGTACTTATACGACCTATATTGGATTAGGTTGCCTTCGGATTCCTTCGTGACGCATTTTTCTATTGTGAATACTTATTGATTACCATTCACTCAAAGGTGAGTCGTAGCCCCTTATTCTTCTAATTGCTTTATTAGAGAAGGGGGAGTTTACATGCTTGATTTCTTTGGACACTAGTAGTGTTCAAATAACTATATGCTATTTTCCTGATTATATTATTGACTAAGTTACCGTATTTATTGCACATGTAGTCCCTTTTATCTTTGAACAGTTAATTACTGCTGGTATACGCTAAGTGTTATGGATAGATCTATAGGGGCTGACCATTCCCGTCTGGGCTGTTCGTTTCGAGTTGACCATTGGACGCATTTAACATTCGAAGAAAATTTCGTAGGCATGTTTGGCAGCATATGTATTGAGAAATTCGTAGGTTGTTTTTTTGTAAATCTGTATCCGTTTGTTGGGGCTAACAACACCTGAAGTACTGGTTTGATTACAGTTTATTATGTTAAGGTTCGGTGTCATGAGCTTAGGGCAATAATACATGGACTATTGAATGTGTTTCATAGTCTACTATTACTTAAATCTTGTGGTCCACGTATTCTTGATATACATTTGATTCACTCAAACAATTTTCTGTTGTGAGTTTAGCATGTTTTAATCTCAGGTGCTGAGGTATAAGCTTGGATGGGAGCCGTGATGGATATCTATTAGAGGGATTTTGATTTCTTAAATTCAATGAAACTTTTAAAATCTTAATGTCTTTTTATTAAAACTATGGGACCTAACGTTTGAAAACTCTGATTCTTTTGTAATGACATCGAATGAAAACTTATTTTTAAAGTCACATTTAGGTAGTTTTTTATATCTTGATTTTTTATTACTTTATCGTAGCACCCCATTGGTACCATTTCGTGCTACCTGATTTGGAGGTGTTTACATGATTGGTACCTGGCAAGGTTATAGGGAACTGTGTCATTTTTCAAATAGTCTATAACCAACAAAGTTTAAAGGTTTTCTTTTCTTTCATTTATAAATACAGAATCTTCTTCGCTATCGTTTTCCACGCGCGTCGTATTCTCGATCCTTACTTACTTTTCCGATTATCTTTATTTGCATTATAATATAATCTTTTATATATGTTATACTGGTTTAAATTCGGATCTCTTCAGCTCTATCTTTTGACATATCAGTATCTATTCTAGCGGTCATTTTACTTTATATTTTGAACATCCTGTTATTAAACTATGATTATTTATTTCACTTTTCTATTTCTTTTCTCTTTTTTATCTACGAGGCCATGACGTTCCATTTCATTATAAATTCTTAACGAATTGTGTACTTGCGTGGCTAGATCATGCCGCCTAGGAGATTAAGATTGATTGCTGTTTAGAGAGATTGTGCGGGATTAATTATGCCATGGGGTCTCTAATGGACTAATGGGCTTGGTTGTTGAATATAGTACTAATGTGCAGGTTAAAGATATTTAATCTTGTATATGCGTGGTTATGGAAATCAAGCAAAATACTGGAGCTACGGATAGGATACTGTCATGCATACACAGAGTTTTTGTTTTTCGTGCAATATAGGTTGTTTTCCGTAATCATTTTACTAATTAAGACATTTTTATTATTTTATTCTTTTAATGAACGGCTATATATATGTCCCCCCCTCCCCCCCCACCATCTTCAGCAGAATGAAGGCGTTAGGTCGGACTGATACAACGCTTGGTTTGAAAAAGATTAGAAGCAAGTGTTTGAGATTTGTAAGTGTGTCTGAAGATGACAAGGTAAAGTTTGCTGTGTGCACGTTCGAGAGTCGTGCTCTGACCTGGTGGAACGGAAATGTTCAAACTTTGGGACTTGCTAATGCTAATCAGATCCCCTGGAGCAACGTAAAAGCTATGATGACTATGAATAACTGCACAAGACAATGAACTCCAAAGGATGGAGAAGAGCTTTGGACTTGTTGAACTTTGAAAGGAGATGACATGAGGCATACAACAATCGCTTCCCACTGGAACATGGATTTTGATGTGTCATGAAGTTGGTGTCACTGAAAGAAAAAAGATTGAAAAGTACATTCGTGGATTTCTGAGGGAATCAAAGGCAATGTTACTTCTTCAAGCTGCAGACTTTGCATGATGCAATCACATGGCTCGAGATGTTTGAACAAGGGGTTCAGGCATTTAAAAGTCTTTTTAATTTTATTTTTTGTTTCTATTGTTTAATCTATATATTAATTTATATTTTTTAAATCTATATATAATTTAACTAAGTTTCTTGTTTATTCTTATATTTATTATTTAACTTTAAGGACTTTTTTTCATTCTCTAATATTCTATTTTCCTTATTTTTATTTATTCCTTTATCCTTTATCTTATATAATTCTTAATAATCCCGTATATATCTTTTGTTTTTTTGAATTATTATTTTCTTTATTAATAGTATTTTATTAAGACATTAAGGTTCGGTGTGCTAATAAAAGGAATGTGGAAATAGACCAGCAAGGGAACAACTATCACCAGCAACAAAACCAAAGACAAGAAGCTACTAGGTTTATGTTTGGCAGCCCCAGCTGAGGGTAGAGGTAACTGGGAAGCTTACCATGGTGAATAGTGCAAGGCACATCATTAGCAGGTCCGTTTTATCCTCCTAGGTGTGGTAAATGTCACAAAGCTTGGTCACCAGGAAAGGGGGCTTAATTTTTAGTGTCGAACTTAGGATTCCTGTAGCGGGTGGCAATTCGATACAGGATGTACATGCGTTGGTTGTGGGAATTACGGGCACTACAGGAGTGATTGCCCGGAGTAAAGAACGAAACTAAAGAAACCATGTTTAAAGTACTGAAGCAAGTGGAATGTGCATAGCCTTTAGTAGGAGAGAAAACAATCAAGACCTTAACCACATGGAGGATGATATCAATGCTTAGGACTTTATCCCTTAGGAATTTTTCGCTTAATTTTCTGGTTGTTACTTTTCGCTGCAATTTTTGTTGTAATGAATGATTTCAAGTATTATTCAAATTACATATTATGAAAACGTTAATTCTACTTTAACTCTCTATAAATTTTTATACAAATCACTCCTATAATTATTAGAAAATTATAACACAATTTATGACAAAAATGAGCATCGCATCGTTAGCCCTCAAATATACATAGCCTGATCAACTATGTATAATTCAGGAAGGACCCATGCCTATGCTGAGAGTAGTCCACCTTTAATACTTTTGTCAAGAACAATTTTCTTATTTGCCATCAAGTTTTGTAGTGCGTAATACATAAAACGCGTTTACTTCTGGAAATCAAAATTAGTAACCGTAAGGCAACTAAGAAGACCTTCTCTCCACCTTTACTTATTATAAATCGACATCATCAAAAAAATGTTACAACTGACACGTTAAGCTGAAGGGAACAAATAAACCCACTAGGAGCCGAGCCTTGGTCGCAACAATAAATATTAAACCAACATCACAAATCTTGAAACACCCAAGTTAAATCAATTTAGAAGGGAAATGCAAACGAGTTACCAAGCGTGGTAACGAAATTATCGAAAGGCATAAATAAAAGTAACAAAAGATTTATTGCCACAACATCCATTTATTATCTTTAGAAAAAGGTTACATAAGAACATAAAGGTAATACAATGTTTTATTACAAACCCTCCCCTAATATTCTGATTCCTTCCAAAAGAGATTACGCCGTTTGCATGAAAATGAGGGCAAAGATTGCTAGAATAAAGGCCCCAAATACTGAAATCTTCTTCGTATGGGAAAGTAGGCAAGATAAATGCGAGTGCTATCGCCGGTCGCTATCGCCAAGAGAGTGATGATGTGCAACATTTTTGAGGATTTGATAAGAGAAATGTAAGTGAAAGATTAAGTGTTGTATGGAGAAATGGTGGATAAAAATTTTGTATAAAAATGGGGAAAGTAACCGTTGGGGTTACTGTTCACCGAACGTCTAGGGCATGTTCAAAAAAATTAAATTATAATAAAAATAATATATAAATTATTATTATTATCTACACATATTCATCAACATTATTCCGCGTAGATTATCCGCATCTTTTTCTCTGAACCGTACTTTCGTCAAGTGTCGCAACTTGAACCTTGAGGACAAGGCTCATTTAATAGGGAAGGACTGTAAACAATCCGTATTTTTGATCAATGTACGACGCTATTAAATTCACTATTTATTTTTTTCTCGTACGCGTTCGCTTTTAATTTTAATAGTTAAGTTAAATCGCGTAAGCTAAAAATCAATAATTAACGTAAACGGACACCAAACGAATTAAAGCTTTCGTCAAGCAAGCAATATATTATTTTTATGAAAGTATTAATAAACTTTTTTATATTTTATTTTTATTGGATGCGTAAAACATTTACGGTTCGCGATAAATTACGTTTAAGTATACCCGGAACCACAAAAATAAATCTACGCTTCCACAAATAACAATTATTAATTCCAATGATCAAAGTTTATAAAACTTTCCCACATCCTTATATAATGGGACGCCCCATTTAATATTCCTCAAGTGCCGCAACTTGAGCCTTGAGGACAAGGCTCTTCTAACCGGAGGAGACTGTAACATTCCGTATTTTCAGGTCATTTATGACGTCATATATTTCACTAATTATTTTTTTTCTCGTACGCGTTTACTTTTAATTTTAATAGTTAAGTTAAATCGCGTAAGCTATAAATTATCAATTAGCGTAAACGGACACCAAACGAATTAAAGTTTTCGTCAAGCAAGCAATATATTATTTTACGAAAGTAATAATCAACTTTTTATATTTTATTTTATTGGTTGCGTAAAACGTTTACGTTTCGCAATTAAATACATTTAGGCATACCCGGAACCACCAAAATAAATATACGCTTCAACAAATAACCATTTTTATTTCTAATGATCAAAGTTTATAAAACTTTACCTAAGTATATCATATGTGACGCCCCATATACATAAAGGAAATAAACAAGACATACAATTGATACAAGTATACAACTTACATTTACTTACAACTTATTAATAACAAGTATACCTTCAATTCTTTCTTTTATACAAGATAAATGGCAAGGAAATATCTAGTTAGAAAACACAATTCCTTAAATCCATGGGATGTTCTCATCTTTTAGGAACCAAGACCAAGACTTTCCCTAGAATTCCTCATTTGTGTCTATTATGTATCTAGTCCTTATTACATCTAGCTACAAGAGTATATAAGGCCTTTACTAGTGAAATACACACACACTTCTCACTTTCAAGGTGTAAAACACACAAAATCTCTCTTCCCCCTCCTCCTAGCTCACGGCTCACCCTAAATAACACACCAAATCCTTACAAAATTTTACTTATCACATTTACACACATTCCTACTATATATCTAAGATGTCCTAAGAAGATTTGAAGGCTTTGTTAAGTCTTTACAAGTGTTAAGCAAGAAAAATGGAAGATTGGGGTTTAGGGTTTCAAGATCTTGCAAGCTTTGGTTTATAATCTAAACAAGGGTTTAGAACATATTTCTCATCATCATACATCAATATAAGGTTACCTAAAACCCTTTATGTCTTTACATTTATCATTTTATGTGTATATAAGTTCTATGTAGTGAAATCACCATTAGGATGCTTTTAAACATGTAAAACATATTTTTGCTTGTGATTATAATTTTGTACACTTATTCATGTGTTATGTGGTTGAATATATCATGGACTAGGAACCCTAAGTATGTAAGACATATGTTAATAAGGGTTGTAATGGACTTGTAACAAAGTGGTTAAGCTAAAAAGTTATAAAAATGACTTTTAAACACATTTTGAGAAAAACCCATTTAGGGGCTGTTTGAATTCGAAAATTTACACCTCTATTTTATGATTTATAAGATACTACATGTCCCAAGGATCGTGGGCATGTAAAGAACTCGAAAAACCGATTTATAACGAAAAAGATACGACGATTTCAAGTTTACGTTAAATATATACTTTTATAAAACTATTTTTATAAAAATTACTATTCACCACAGAAACTTATATTTTTAAAACATCAATAAATCGATAAAACTTTTAAATACGAAGACGTGCTCAAAAGAATCGCTAAAAACGGAGTTAAAACGAATAAGTTACGACATTTACGAGATTTACGATAACTAAATCTATAAAAATAAATATATAACTGTTATGAACAGTAAATCACTATTCATAAAAAAAACTCAAATTTTGAAAATGTTATATTTTGATAACTCATCTTAATACGAAGGCGTGGACGTAAGAAACGAAAGAAACAGATTAAAAACGAGAAAGTTACGCCAGTTTTACTAAAGTATACTTATAAACGTTTTTACTTTATAAATATGATTTCACTAAAACGATTAGATGGTGATGTAGCTATATAGAATTATATGTGGTATTAGTTAATCAAAGTACTATATTACTAGGGAGTTTCATAATGAGGCCTCTTCGGGGTGGCGTATCGACGAGTTGTTGGATTTACGATTTAAAGTGTCCTAGCTCCTCATACGTCACTACATGACCTCTTAATTATGATAGCCGAACGTGGTCTGTGAGCTTATACGACCTATAAATAATCAAAGTGTTTAGTACTTATACGACCTATATTGGATTAGGTTGCCTTCGGATTCCTTCGTGACGCATTTTTCTATTGTGAATACTTGTTGATTACCATTCACTCGAGGTGAGTTCATAGCCCCTTTTTACTACGTGATTGTTTTACAAAATCTACGGGGTGAATTACATTGCTTGTTTTACTATTGGACACAAGTGTTTTTCTAAGTGTTTTCAAAGTGTTTACAAAGTGTATGCTATCCAGATTACTGCCTGAATATTATGCTAAGTTACCCTTATTGCCGTGAGTCCCTATTATCATGACGTTATTGCTATGGTAGTAGCGCGAGTGGTGTGGGGATAGACTCCTATTGGGACTGACAGTCCCCACCTTTCCTGGGTCATGTTTGATCAAGGTGCATTTAACATTGAGAGGTGTTAGGTTGTTGGCAAGCATCCTATATTCTGATTGGGGCACAAATCTAGTTAAGGCTTCGGGGTCATGAGCTTAGTGCAATAATAAACGTTTTGGACTACTGAATGTGTTTCAGAGTCTACTATTACTTTGATCTTGTGGTCCACCCTTTTTACCGATAAACCTATGATTTCACTCAACATTTTGTTGACTTTTTAGCATGTAATTTCAGGGTCCTAGGGTATGAAGATTGGAGGGGTGCCATGCAGATATCAATGAAGACGCATTCTGTGTTTATATCTAAAGTCTATGAACTTTTATTATCTTTAAAAATTAAGTCATTTTTGTATTATTGAAGCTTTTGGTATAATTAAAAATGTATGTGAATGTTTATGACTTTTAAAACATATGGGACCTAATTGTATTAAACCTCTGATATTTTGCTATGCATCGAATGTAATACTTGTTTAAAGTCCATTTATGGTCGTTCCTATATCTTGATTGTTTACTTTGACGTGCACACCATTGTTACCTTTTTGTTGACTTCTATTTTGGGGTGTTACAGATGGTACCAGAGCCTAGGTTATAGGGAACTGGGTCATTTTCAAAACCTAGTCTATAACCACAAAGTTTAAAGGTTTTCTTTTCTTTCATTTTTAAATACAGAATCCTTCATCGCTATTGATATCCAGAGCGCGTATTCCTGATTCCTACTTACTTTTTTGATTGTCAGTAATGCATGTATTTATAATCTTAGATTATAATACTTGGTTTAAATTCGATCTCTTACGTCTATCTTTTGACTTATCAATATCTATTTCTACCGATCTAATTAATAAATATGACTATCTCTGGGACTAATCTATTGATATTTTTTTTATATCATTCTCCATTATTTTCCATGTGCCATGACTTGCATACCTTTACAAATTCTAACGGAATTGTGTACTTGAGTTGCCAGAATCTCATGCGCCAGGAGATTTAGATAAAATCTGTTCAGGAAGTTAGTGGAAAAGCGTTGGCCAAAGCCATTGAAGAAATGATGAAAAGACTAGAGCTGCTCTGCAAAAATTACTGGTGGATCCAGATAACAATTACTGGAGGAACTATGTACCTGAGATGCATGGATGTTGTATAAGACATTTATGAATGGCAAGCTCACTCTTGTAAGGGGATGAAGTGTAGTCGGGACTGAAACGTTGGTTCGAAAAGATGGAGCAAGTGTTTGAAATTTGCAACATGTGCTGAGATGACAAAGTGAAGTTTGCTATATGCACGTTCGAGGTCGTGCTCTAACTTGTGGAACGGATTGTAAAAGACGTTGGACTTGGATAATGCTAAAAGATCTTATAGAGCGCAACGTGAAAGCTATGATGACCACTGATTACTGCTCGGAAATGAATCCAATACGGATGGTACAAGAACTTTGGACTCTGACTCTGAAAGAGAGATGATATCGAAGCTTACAGTAATCGTTTCCACGAACTAGTTTTGATGTGTCCTGATTGGTGTTCCATAAAGGTAATAAGATTGAAAGGACATCTCGTGGGTTTCCTGAAGAATCAAAGGATACATCACTTCTTCAAAGCCTGCGGATTTGCATGAGGCATTCAATCATGGGCCCTGTGACAGGTCGAGCAAATTAGTTCAGGTAAGGGCTGCAAGAATTAGGGTAAGCAATAAAAGGAAATGGTGAAGACAACCAGGAAACAACAACAACAATAACCATAATACACAATTAACCACATACAACAACAACAACAATAACCGCAACCGAAACAACAATCATCACCAGCAACAAAACAGGAGACAGGAAACTGTCAGGGCAATGCATGCAGCCCAGTGTGGAAAGATTTATGCTGGAGATTTACCAAAATGCAACTGGTGCAACTTACACCATCATGGATCGTGTCCTCAAAAGTGCCAGAGATGTTAAAGAATAGGTCACATGGAGAAGGATTGTAGAGTTAGGCTTTAGGGTAATGACTTTCTGCAGAATGTGACATGTTTCGGGTGTGGTGAGAAAGGACATTTCAAGGACAAGTGTCGAAAGCAGGGAACCAGTCAGAATGATAGAGTCGTGGGAGAGCTTAGTGGTGATTGAAAAAAAATAAAAAAAGAAAATCCACAGCAGAATCCGAATGTGGTCACGGGTACGTTTCTTCTTAATGATCACTACGCTTGTATTCTCTTTGATTCGGGTGCTGAGAAGAGTTTTGTATCTTCTGCGTTTACACATTTTATTGATATTGCCCCAGCCACTTTAAATACTAGTTATGAAATCGAATTAGCAGACGGAAAAGTTGTTAGCACCAATACCATTTTACGTAGTTGCACCTTAGTCTTGTGTAATCACGTGTTCAAAATAGACTTGTTACCAACCCGGCTAGGTAGTTTTGATGTTATCATTGGAATGGATTGGTTGGCATACCACCGAGCTCTCATCGATTGTTATGAGAAGATTATCCGTATTCCTCTTCCGAATGGCAAGATTCTTGAAGTTCAAGGCGAGAGGCCGAAAAAGGATCTTCATTCACTTGCATGTATCAAGGCTGATGAGAAAAAGCTTGATGACATACGTGTTGTTCGAGACTTCCCTGAGGTATTTCCAGACGATCTGTTAGGTTTACCTCTTGTGCAAGAGATAGAATTTCGCATTGATCTGATTCCAGGCGCATCGCCAGTTGTTAGATCTCCATACCAGTTAGCCCCTTCCGAAATGTTAGAATTATCGAACCAGCTTAAAGAACTTCAAGAGAAGGGTTTTATTTGACCAAGTCACTCACCATGGGAAGAACCCGTGCTCTTTGTCAAGAAGAAAGACGGTTCGATGAGAATGTGTATTGACTACAGGGAACTAAACAAGTTGACTATAAAGAACAGTTACACTCTCCCCAGAATTGACGTCTTGTTTGATCTATTACAAGGTGCGTGTTGTTTCTCAAAGATAGATCTTCGCTCAGGATATCATCAGTCGAGAGTCCGAGAGGAAGATATATCGAAGACCGCATTTAGAACACGTTATGGACACTTTGAGTTCACAGTCTACGCTGCGAGATGAAATTGCACGTGCATTCGCAAAAGATGTATACGATCAAATGGAAAGGCCCGTATTCATTGCAGTTAGTATTTGCGATCTTTCTAAATACGAAGGTATTTATCTGACATCATGTGTGTTTACAACTTTCTGTCCATCTGTGTCAAGGTACATTGCATAATAGCAGATAATCATCAATGTAGGTTTACAATTGTCTGCAACTCCCACAATATACCACTATCTTAATCCGTATATCCCAGACGTTGAAGCAATCCGAGATCAGTAAGCAATATTTTAAAACAACAAAACAAGTCGATATAACTCTGATCTAATTTATGTTTATATAAATATACAACAGATATAGAGCACAACTGAACCTGAATGAACCATTAGATATATCTGAAGAAAGGTGTTTGGATCTTGACCAAGAAAAAAATAGAAACAGGTTTGCATTGGCAACAGAATCCAGACGGGTACATGGTAAGCCCGCAACAATACCAAAATCTATTATACATCTGTGAACTCTTCCTTTTACGACTGAAGACAACGTGTGATTAGACGAATTTAACCAAACATGCTCTGCAGGCAGTCAGATTCACCTGTGAGGGAACCATAATCGGCATCAACACAGCAAGGGATTGGTACTACAAATTCTGTAGCAAGTGCATACGAAAGGTTATAAATGGAAATGGCGCGCGTGAATGTGCAGACCATGGACCACAACCAGAACCAACGTACATGTCACATACTAGCCAAAATTTATCCTTTTTGGTACAGATTTTTTTACGCAAAAAGTTAGCCTTTTAGTAGATGATTTTTTATGATGAAATTTAAAAAAAATCACAACAGCTCCAACAATTACCTTCTTAGTAGTAATTTCATCAAGTCCCTGTTATGCAGGAACTAAAAAAGCACAAGAACCTTGATATTGTCGTGAATTTCGTTGGTAACAAGGCAGATCTTCAAGAAAAAACAGGGGATCAGTTCAAGTAACAAATATGTTTTACATTTCGTAAGACTAATAAAAGTCGGAAACTTTGACGTATTGTACCTAAAAATGGGTGAATAAAGGGTATTTTCTATCTCTAACAAATCAAACAAGCAAAAATAGATTAAAACAAAACCAGTAACTATCTCTTCTGTCCATTTGCAGGTGCCCTCTAGGACAAGCACCATATATTTTGAAGTGGCTTTGGCAGAAGCTGACAGTAACCGCAGAAGGTTAGTACGTTATTTGAAGACATCTTTTTTTCTCATTTCAATGTGTTTATTACATTTTTTCTTTTTTTCAAAATATTAATCGATTTGCGTTGTAATTTTTATCCACTAATTCAAATGGATAAACTTTAAATCTAGAACACGCTGAAAATATTACTCTATTGAAAAACCATAATATAAATTGTTTTGGTTCAAGCAATCATGTTTAATACAAGAGAAAAGTGCTTATTAGTTGTATAGAAATTGTAAAAAACAAAAGTATGTCAAGTATTGTTCATTGTCGGATGCTTACGGACTTACGCTATTGTCGTAGAAAAGAATCAGATGAACCTAAGGATGCACCTACGGGTCGAGATGACTTGAATGAAAATCCTTCTCATGATGAACTTATGGCCGTATCAGATATAGCGAAGCCTGTTACAACATCGCTTGCTAGAATGTGGTATGTACTCTTTATTTATTGTATTAATATTCCACTACGCAATTCTCATATGATAATAGCAAATACCAAAAACACCACGCCACCTATATATCGACAAGAAACATATGATAACAGCAAATACCAAAATCCTCATCAGAATTCAGAATCTGAGGTCTGAATGAGTGTATAGACACTCTAGAGTTGCAAGTGGGACGGTAATAGGTAGAGTTTTGAATCGTTTAGAGATCAACCGCAACTTCTTTTGCTAATTATCGCATAAGAACAACGAATAAGATTATAATTATATAATGTTTTGCCAATTGAGATAATTACATGTATCCACTTGATTTTCATAGTCGCGTTTATCTAAGATTTAGCTTTAGGGGTCAAGAATAATTTCATGCTAATCTGTGAAACTTTATCAAAGCTTCTTAGTTATTCTCCATATCATTAGTGTTTGGTACCTGCTAACGAGTAACCTCTTTAGGATAACTGGTAAAATCGGACAGCGAGTAACATACTAATGTGTCCAAAGAGTCGATGTTTTGGATAGAGTCGGCTAACTTGCTAGCATTCCTTTTCTTTTTCTTTTTTGTTATAAAATCAAACAGGATAGTACAATAACAATTATAAGGAGGAAGACTGGATGGTGAATTTTTATGCAGCAAATTAGCCTTTTCATTGATGAGATTTTATGCGGCAACTAGGTAGTTTGGTTGCTGAATTTTAAGCAGAAATTATCTTTAAAAGGTTGTTTGATACTAATTTTGTTTTTGCAGAAAGTTGGCATTTTGGTGCTGAATTGTTATGCAAAAAATTGGTTGTCTGATGTCATTGGGGACATGAAAGAGGAAGTGGCGGCAAAAAGAAAGGACAAAATTGCAGACTCGAAACATGGTGAAGGGAGTTTGGACCAAACTATGGTCAAACATAAGTCAAGATTCGAGCAAATATGCAATAAAATATGCATCTGTACAAACTTTTGTAAACAACCTTATGTAGTAACATATGCATCTATACAAACTTTTGTAATGCACACGTAAACCAAAACACTTAATGCACTATGTAGTTGTTTGTAGCGATCAGTATGAGATTTTTATTAAACACAAAACAGAAAAGTAGGCTATATAAACTATATGTTGTCTAAAATACTGTTCATGTTAGATATTTTCTGAATAGAAATCTAAAAATGTAACATGGACTTTTGTAGATATGACAAAAATCAAATGTCGTCGCGGCGAAGCGCGGGCTCCAAAATCTTGTTGTTGATACATCTATCTACCTATTATATAAAAAGAACTCCTTTTTTCCAGTAGCAGCTTCAAAAACTGCCACGTAAGAGCCAATAGTTATACACTGTTGAGTTCTTGACTCATGAACTTGTGTACTCTCAACTCTCATATAAGTTAGAATCCTAATCGTCTTTGTATTTTACATATTTGGTCCCTGGTGTTGGGTTGAGAGTTGCATCGTTAGTCCTTTTGGACTAACAGCGTTAGTCCTTTAAGGACTAACGGTGTAAAGATAAGGGGAGTATGGGATTAACGCCCGTTAAAGGTGATTTGGGCTTGGATAATTTGCTTTGGGCCGTGTATAATTAAACGAGGTTTTGGGCTTTTTAAGCCCTAAAGGCTTATAAGGTCTTCATAATATGTTTAAATGGGCTGACCCAGCCCATTAGATGGGTACGGGTGGGCCCATTTAAAATTTCTTCGGTTACGGCTTCGGCTTTGACCTTTGACTTTGTCGGGGTTGACTTTGGCTTTGATTTGACTTTGTCTTTTCACGCTTTTCCATTCTGTGCTCGGTTTTGTCATTTTTGACTTTGTTTTTCGTCCTTTTGTCAGATATCCGTTTCCCTACAGTTTTTTAAAATAAAACATACAAATAAATGTATTTTTGGATCGTTTTTGGTCATGTTAAGGTGTTTTTTTTTTTTATTAAGTAAAAGGGTAAAAAAATGTGTAATTACACACATACAAAAATCCCCCATACTAAACTATTGCGTGTCCTCACGCAATGCTATAAGTAAGCACTTAAGAAAACTAAGAATCTCGATCCCCCTCGACTAATCACCTCGAAAAGTAGCTAAGTGTTCATCAAGGGGAATTAAAGAATCAATAGCTTTGAAAAGCCCCGTTTTTACCATTCTTAAAGATATACACTTATTACCACTAATATTTTTGTATTTTTTTTATATATATAATACCACGATATAGAGAAAATTTCTTTTTAGAAAATTTAAGTATAAATTTGAACTAAAATTATTGATATCATCCATAATTCAAAAATTGTTGATTTAAGTTTAGTTTTCGAAAAGAGCACGTATTATTAGTCCGGTTAGGAGCTTATGGGAGAAAAAGCCACAAATTACACACATGAGCTTGTAAGATTTCCAAATAATCCTTGTTTAGCATCTAACTCATACTTAACTCTATCATTTTTCGTTCTTCGCGAAGATCCGCGAATGCTTAGTCTAAAAGTTAAGGAACAAGCTAGAGCTCAACACGCTCGATCGAGTCAAAATTTATTCTTATTCTACCCAGCAGAAAAGTCAAAATTGTGACAAAACACTTATTTTATTTTTGAAATTTTTTAAAATTTTTCATTTTTTTGAAATTTTGGTGGTAAAAATGGGATTACGTGAAAACAACGGCTGCAGGCACAATCAAATCGAAGATCCCCCCATACTAGAATTAAACATTGTCCTCAATGTTTTAAGAAGGGTCTCTACGCAAATCCTAAGCCGTTTATGAATTATGCTAAAGATAAACGTTAGTCGATAAGATTTGGATATTGGATTTCCCAAATGAAGCTGAGGATGTGAAGCTCGAGTGAACGAAGGACAAAACCGCGAGCACGAGAGGCTTCAAATTCTGGGCAATCCTGGACATATATCACAAAACACAAAAACACGAGAAATGGAAAAAGTGAGCCTCATCACAACACAAAACACTTATTCATTACTACTACTAGGATAAGCATGGGTTGCCACCCATGAAACACCTTATTTTTGTTAACCGAGTCACAAGCTCGACTCGATCCCCCCATACTTAAGATGATCAAAGGGGATAGAAATGGAGATGACGAACACCCAAATTAAGAGTGTTCTCTCCATGAATCATCATCGGGCTTTCATTTAAATCTTTCAAGCCCCGATGAGATGAGAGGTGAGGAGATTGCTCCTCACCTGCAGCAAGAATACTAGTATTGACAACTTTGTCCTCATTTTCAGATGAAAATGGAATCAAAGTGTCAATCACTGGAAAAAAAGGATCACGGATGAATAAGATAGAAAATGCATCCCGTGATGTAGAGGACGAGAGTCAGGGATTAGATGACGAGAGTCAGGGTTTAGATGACGAGAGTCAGGGTTTAGATGACGGAAGTTAGGGTTTAGAGGATAAGGGTCCTAGTATGGAGGAGGAGGAGGAGGAGTCTACACCTGAGGGTCAGCAGCAGGGAGTTTTGGTTGTTGATACATCCGCGAGCGAGCCTTTAGGTCTTAGATACGGGGTGGCTAGGCGTCGTGCCCTTGATTTGACTAAGGAGATAGCACCTAGTACGTATGAGGTAGGGCAGAGCTCTAGATTTGTGCTAGAGCAGGAGGGAGTAGAGAGGATATCTGTATTTAGACATCCCACCCTTGTTACATGGGTAGATCCTGAGGATGGCAGGGTTTATACTGACATTCTGACTTATGCACCACCAGCTGAACCTGTTCAGACATCGCCATCTCCTGAGTGGTTGCTTGGTTCCTTACCAGTTTCACCATCATCCCCAATAGTTCCATCACCGATAGCTTCACCAGTGGCTACCCTAGCAGCCACCATATCGGTAGACGAGGATCAGTTTTTAGAGGTAGGGCCTAGTTAGAGCTTCATGGGAGCATACTCCATGATCACAGTCAGCGTTTGGATGCGCTACCACCTACCTTGTTTGCGGATATTAATAGGGATGTGAGGGAGCTGTATATTAGGTTAGGAGCGTTTAGAGATGAGATCTTTTCGTAGAGATATAGGTTTATGAGTTTGGAGCGAGAGCACGAAAGGGCCACAATGACCTTTAGAGCTTTTTGAAGGCCAGTGTTGACATTGGAGGCATGGGCAGGGCATGTTGACACTCGGATGGCAGATATGTCACGGGCTAGGTATGATGACCATAGACTGATTCATGATATGTTAGCGCAGCAGGCCGCTATGGAACATGAGATTCAGGAGATGAGAGGTCATGTTACTGCTTTAGAGCAGGAGAGGGACCGTAGAGAGCCGTAGATGGTATGAGATTGGTTAGGATTTTGTACACCACTAAACTGTGTAGCTTTAGTTAGTGTTAGATTTGAACTGAGTAGTCTTAGTGGTAGTTGTTATGAACTGATTAGTATCAGTCGGTAGTGGATTATTATTGAAATCATGGAGATAGTAGTAGTAGAATGATTATGTATGGAAATTGGAAATCAATGGAGGGTAGTACATTTTATTACATGAGTAGATACGTTCAATACATGTGTACGTCGTTGTCTATGTCGGTTAGTGACATGGTTCGTCACTTACCTCAGATAAGATTTCCATTCTTGTGAGACCTCTCACACATTTATTCACCACCTATGTGGAACTTGAAAAATATTCATGTGACATGTCAAACAGTTACGTTGGAAGGACGCGGAGTTAGGTAAAACCGTGGGTAGTCGCGAGGAGACTTGGACGTGATCGTAGTGAGCTAAGTTGGAATATGTTTTTGATCATAGTGTGACCCCGATGAATAACCTAAATTCTTAGTGGGTCAGAACCCAAGGTACCTAGAGCAAGTAATATCTACTTGCGAGAGCCTAGACTTTAGATAAGCAAGCTTTAGATGATCTTGAATGAGTAGTGCACGAGTCGTGATGTGTGAGACACATACCTCTTGGAGGACTAAACCCACCGAATAGAATAAACCGAGGGACTAGATGCCGTTAGTTACTTTAAGAGTTTTGTTGTCGCATCGAGGACTGGATCATGTCTGGACACCCGAAAAATATGTGACCTTAGGGATAGGGGAAATTAAGAGACCAAGGAGATAGTCGGGAAAGACTATCATGTTATGTGAGACTAGATCTGGATAGATCATGAGAAAGTGTAAGAACGAGACATCTGAACTAGGTATTTAGGGGAATCAAAAGAAACCCCACTTGAAGAGACCAAATTGATGGAGGACTAGTGTGTTGAGTTGTGGAATGGAACTTTCCTGTTGTTGATTGTGATTGAGAAATTAAGTTGAATTTCGGGTGCGAAATTGTTTTAAGGGGGTTAGACTGTGATAACCGGTAACTTGTTCAGGGTTAAGTATTATAAAATATCATAATTTTCTATCAGAGTCTTTGAGTTTGTAGCGCCTTTATTGTGGACAGAAAGCGTGTAAATCAACTTCAGGTGACGTTATTTTGCGTGAAACGCGTATGGTTTAACATAGGGTGATGGGAAGAGTTTTAAGTTTCGAACGTAGTTCAATCACTCGCACGCGCTCACAGCACGACATCGATTTCAGTAGCGGAGTGTTTATGTTGTCATTTTGATGCGTTCCGGGAAGTTTTCCGCGTTTCACGCTAATACTGCACGTACACAGCAACTCCGTACAGGCTACGACAGTTAATTTGCGAATGTCGTTAAGTAGCTTTGGAGGCGGCGTTTAATGATATGTTTAATGTTAAGTAACACATTACCATTTTATAACTCATTAACATTGCGTTAAGTACGATAAAACTTTGGAGGGGGGATGTTTAAAGTTATCAGAAAACGTCGCTACGTTTTTCGTGAAATCTTGTGTTACTTTATTGTGCGCATTACGGTCGTAAATGTGCAAATTTTGAGCAGGTCGAGCTACTAACGGAATCCCAAGATCAGTATGTTCTTAAATGAATTTTGGGAAGTTTAAGTGGGAAATGTATCGTTTAAATAACCTAAATTATTGGAAAAATGTTTTTAAACTCAATAAAAATGCTATGTAACCTCGGGTAACATTTTAAATCATCAAAATTTGAGCTCTTCTTGTTTTCTTTAAAAAGTAATGGAAAATATTTTTGTATTTTTATATATTTATAATAATAAGAAGAAAATACTCACAAACGGGAAACAATAACTTCATGAGGAAGGGTCATCAAGTCACTAATCGTCAAACCGTAACGATATTGTCGCAACACACCTCCCCGGCAGCGGCGCCCAAAACTGACAATGATAAATTCAACCCTTTACTATATATTAAATATATAATATAATATATAATAAGAATCAAAAATACCAATCAAAATCAATTGTAGTAAACCGGGAAGCACGTGATTCCCGGGTCGTTTATCCCCAACGAGGCGTGAAATTGACGGTTACGTTATTGGTTTGACTTTTGGATGCTTGAATAAATCAAAGATTTGATTGGGTTCTCTAAATCTACGGGAAATTATGGAAATTTAACTAAGATATACTTAAATCTACGGGAAAAACATAAAAAGGCTCGGGAATTTAAACTTAAAACTACGGGAAAGCATAAAAAGGCAATTAAAAGGAAATCCTAAGTCTACGAGAACATGTAAATTAAGGTAATTAAACTTAACACACGAAAACGAGAACGGGAATTAAAAACGAACGCGACTTTAAAACCTAAATTATCGAAATTTAATCCTAAATTGATTTTTTTAACTTTTAATTAACCCTAAGTGACTAAAAAGTAAGAACAAAGAAAACTAGACCAAAAACGAAAGCTTTTAAAGTTAAAAACGCGAAGAAAACGAGAACGGGATTCAATCCCATTCTTTAAAAAACCAAATTTCGCAAAATTAACCCTACGAATGCAAATTTATTTTTCCTAGGTCCTACATGATAAAAGAAAATTTTTAAAAAAATAATTATATTTTTTTTGATTTTTTTATTATGATTTAAAAACAGTTTTAAAGAAAATAAATGTTTAAAAATAGTAAACAAATTTATAAAAATCTGGAAAAATGCAAAAAAGTACTTTAAGCAATGAAGAATACAGGAAAAATAAGAACTCTGAAGAAGAACTAATAAATAAGTAGGAAATAAGTAAATAAGCTAGATAAGCTAAACCGCCAACACCCCTTTATATATTAAATATTGCAAACATGTAATAAAAAAGTCCCAAGGGCGTGTTGGCAGTAGAGTGTGTGTGTGAGGTGTTGCTTATAAAAGGGGAGGTCATGGGTTCGACCCCCATGCCTCCTCTTTTTTTAAAAAGCATTTTTTTTATTTTTCTTTTTGCAAAACTATGAAATAAGCTAGAATATAAAACTTTAACAAATGGACTTTTTATAAAACTGAAAAATAAGCTGAGAAATAAGTAAATAAAATTGACAGTTTTGGATTTTTGTTTGGCTTAAGACTTGAAACTAAACTGTTGGCTTTTAAACTTAATAAGCTAAAAGAGAAAGGGCAAATAAGCTAGCTACAAACTACCCTACACCTAATAAGCACTAAAGTGAGGAACAATAAGCAAAATAAAAAGGCTGATAAGCACAGAAAAGTCAATAAGCTAATTGAGCAATTTAAAAGGCAACACAGGCTAAACTACTACTTTAAAGCTAGAATTTAATGGGCTAGTAGATTTAGCTAAGGGCTTAAACTGAAATCCTAATAAGCTGGTATTATAAGCAACTAATAAAAACAATAATAAGGCAGATCTAAGAACTAACTAAGCAAGACAAAGAACTAAAAAAAAAGGACAGTTTACATTAAGCCTAAGGCTTATGAGATTTGGCAGCCTATACTAGCATTGTGCAGCCCTAGAAATAGCCCTACAAATAAGCTCTAAAATGAACAAGGAGATGAAACAGTTTAAGCTAGAACTAGTGGGATTCTAAATAAGCAGAAAGAAAGCAATCTCACCAACAGGATAAGCAATAAACAGCCTAGAAAATGAGCTATTCAGGACTCCAAATCACAAAAGACTCTTGACAAATTTTTTTGTTCAAACCACAATCACAATAGCAGACCTTAACTACTAGAATTCTACTCAAATTTAGACATAGGAAACTTCAAAAATGGGCATGAAAACATTACTAAATAAGATTGATTAAAAATAACAGATAAAAAAATATAAGCTCACAAATGAACACTCAAAACCTAACTTCCACATTTGACACAAAAACAAACTTGATAACTAACTTTTTTACATCAAGTATGGCTAGCCTAAGTGACTTGGACTGTCAAAAACCTACTTTGACCCATTTTGACCCATTAACTGGGTTAAACCAAACACCCATTAAAGGGTATGAAAACATTTTTTTACCATTAAAAAGCTGTTTTAAAAGAAGAAATGTTAAAATCAGATGATGATTAAGCAAAACAAGCATTAATAAGCAGATTACAATAAAAGATAAGCATTGAAATAAGCTGAATTGAAATGAGCAGATAAGCAAATTTAGACAGATTTTTGCATAAAGAGAACTTTAACTTAAAATTTCATAAAACTTAAAGATTACAAGAGCTTAAATTTAAAAGACAAAGTTTAACACATAATTAAAGACATAAAAGTAAAACTAAAATTAAACTAAAAACTACTCCTAGATAACTCTTCATTTTCTCTGTCTTCTTTCTTTTATATGTTGCTGTGTGTCTTCACTTGTGTGCTAGTTGTGTTTGTGTGGTGAGAGGCTTCAAAGCTTTAATCATGGCCCTTCAATATGCTTGGAGCCCAATTAATTTGATCTCAACCCTCCATTATTTGTCCTTGTGCTCTATCTAATGGGGCGTTTCATGATTGCCAAGGTGTTTTTGTAGGTTAGTGAGGTGGGGTGAGGTGTGGGGTTCTTAGGTTTGTCATGGGGTGAGGTTTTGTCGAGTTGTTGCAGGGCACACACAATTTGTGTAAGAGATATACAGTATATGGCGGGAAAAGGTTTTTTTGTTCTAAGGTTTTATGAGTAGGCAGAAATGGTCCCTCAATTCATATATGTTTATTGAAGGTATGGTCCTTGTGGTGAATAAAAATATTGAGGACTTGGCAGGTTTGGTCCCTGAGTAATATAAGTGTGTTAGCAGCCAAGGTCCTTTTGGGACTAACGGAATTAGTGGGATAAGGGTAAATGGGTTAACGTTTGTTAAGTGGCTTAACAGGAAAATGGGTTGGGCTTTTTTAACTATTTGGGCCGTTTGGATTATAAAGAGGGTTTGGGCTTTTACTAGGAATAAGGGTTTAGTAATAAAAGTGGGCTGACCCGGCCCACTAAAATCGGTACGGGTCGGCCCATTTTATCATGATAGGCTTTCGGGTTCATTTTTCTATTCCCTTTCCAATGCCGTATCCCGGGGTTGACTTTGACTTCGTCTTGACTTCATTAAATGCATAAACGTTGTCGAGTCGATCCGGAAATGTCCGTTTTAGCTCCGTTTTCAATCCTTTTGTACCTTTGGCTTTGGTTTTTCGCGCTCTTTCTAATTCCGCTCTCGGTTTTGTCCGGTTTGGCTTTGTTTTTTTGTCCTTTAGTGAATATCCGATACCTGCACAGTACAAACACAAAAACAAGCATATTTATGGCATTTTATGTGCGTTTTTGGTCGTTTAGGGTCGATTTATTAGGTAAAAGGTATGTGTAATTACACACATACCAAAATCCCCCATACTAAACTATTGCGTGTCCTCACGCAATGCTATAAGTAAACACTTAGAAAACTAAGAATCTCCACCCCCCTCGACTAATAACCTCGAAAAGTAGCTAAGCGTTCATCAAAGGGAATTAAAGACTCATAAGTTTTGAAAAGCCCCGTTTTTACCATTTTTAAATATATACACTTATTTCCACACATATTTTTGTATTTTTCCTTTTTCTTAATTTTTTGTACTTTTCTTTTTAAGCAACTAACTAACATGTTTGACTTTCGTTATTTTATAACTGTTAGGGATCATAGAACAAGACGCATTTCAATCCTAAAATGCCCCAAAAAGGATAAATTCATCGTCCCCAGACTTTTCACTTATTCCAAACCAAGCTTAAAACGAAATCACCGTTAAATATAAGTCAAGATGCTAACACTACTCATATTTGTAACTTGTGAACTTTTCACTCCCGACAATTATTATATCTTAGGTGAATGTGCCATTTTGAATTTCAACCATGGATCAACGTTTTGCAAAATTCTATGCTTCACGTTCCACCCGAGAATAATGAGTTTGAAGGCGAGATCATCCTATGTAGCGACTTTCGTCTCGGCACATCCCAACCTTGCGGCTAAGTGACCAGGCTTTTGACACCCTACAAAGACTAGTATCGGGACTCACGGACCTTCGGTTTCAAAAACTCTTAAGTTTCCCGTTTATACATAAAATCACACTTTAAAACGAAATAGTCTTAGTTCAAAAGCATATTTAAATTTAAGAAAAAGAGATTTTCCCTATATTTATTAACTCACATTTATTACACTTATTATAATTACACATTCATTAAACTAATGAAATCCTCGACCTTTTAGAAGGCTGCAACATCGGTTGTGAGCCGGCAAGATGCAGTAAACTTTTATTAGCCCACAATTTATTATTATTATTACCTCATTTTTTAACATATAATACCACGATATAGAGGAAAATTTCTTTTTAGAAAATTTAAGTATAAATTTGAACTAAAATTATTGATATCGACTATACTTCAAAAAGTGTTGATTTAAGTTTAATTTTCAAAATAGCACGTATTATTAGTCCGGTTAGGAGCTTATGGGAGAAAAAAAGCCACAAATTACACTTATGAGCTCTTAAGATTTCCAAATAATCCTTGTTTAGCATCCAACTCATACTTAACTCTATCATTTTCCGTTCTTCGCAAAGATCCACGAATTCTTAGTCTAAAAAGTTAAGGAACAAGCTAGAGCTCAACACGCTCGATCGAGTCAAATTTTATTCTTATTCTACCCAGCAGGAAAGTTAAAATTGTGACAAAACACTTATTTTGTTTTTGAAAATTTTGAAATTTTTTCATTTTTTTGGTATTTTGGTGATAAAAACGGGATTACGTGAAAACAACGGCTGCAGGCATAATAAAATCGATAGATCCCCCCCCCATACTAGAACCGAACATTGTCCTCAATGTTTTAAGAAGGGTCTCTACGTAAATCTAAAGTCGTTTATTAAGTATGCTAAAAGATAAACGTTAGTCGATAAGATTTGGATATTGGATTCCCAAAATGAAGCTGAGGATTTGAAGCTC
>BQNB010040962.1:0-44462 GCA_026074375.1 Tanacetum coccineum | reverse complement strand
GATTCTGTGGTAATAATGTGTCATTTGACAAGCTTTTGATAAAACATTTTTTATTCGAATGTTAGTTTGGAATACAGAATTTTAAAGTTGTGCAGGTTTATTTGTATATAAATTTATAGTCGTTTAATACTTTAATGATCAGTGTATAATGTATCAACTAGGTTGTTGCTGAATATATTTTTTCCATGTATTTTTTGCAGTTACATACACAGCAAAAACGTCAACAGGATTGTCAAAGATACTGAAAGGATATACATACGAGTGTGTCTTGATCGATGCTGACAAGTGTGACATGGACGTGGTAGAGTTTCTACATTAGTTATCAATTATTGGTAAGATATATATCTACTATGTATTGTTGACACATATGTGAATCCCTACATATATTTTTGACAATGATTCTAATTTTTTTCCTGAATTCTTTCATAAAACGGTAACAGTTATGGCTTCGGGTGAAACGCGAATGAAAATTACTAGAGAAGCTCAGAAATACGAAGCAATTTTGTGCCTCACAAAGCCATGTGAACTTAGCGACATCTGCAATATTTGGAAACATGTATGCACAAAAAGCACCCCCATGAGCGACAAGTTCGATGTGGTAGATCCTGATGTTAATCTATCATAAATTCCTAATGACATGATCGAAATGCCTATTACAGTAGCTTTTAGAAGATCCTGATGTTATTCTATTATCAAAATGCAATAAGTTTAGTCTACAACTTCTAACAAGATGCCTATTACAGTAGCTTTTAGAAGAGCAAAAAAAATTATGGTCAAAGACTTAGGTCATTCGTTGTTAATAGGAACTCCATGATTATATTTGGAATGGATACTTGAAACGAAGGAGAGTGAGCTCATTTATCAAATTCGACATGAAAAGACCTATGATTAAATAATGTGGTAGTATCTGCAAGAGGATGAAGAAGTTGGATGAGTTGAGCAAGAATGTTAAAACGGTACAATAAAGTTTGACGTTAACATGATGATGCTGATGTTTAGGTAAAATTATATTATACTTTTTTTTATTTTTATTTTCAGTTTCATTAGTTGTTAATGATGTTTGTATTTTGCTGATCTAGATATATGTCGATGTACCTTGCTACACAAGAGAAGCAACACAAGACTCTAAGTTTTGCAAACAGGCAATTATGTTTATTGGAAAGTGAGGTAGCAGATCCATTTCGCAGGTTCAAGAGGGTGTTTTCGTTTCTATAACTGGAAAAAGGCGGCGGCGTCAGGCTTATGAATTGTTGAATATCTAAAACATGTTTTATCTTCAGCTAGACTATATTCGAACTGAAAATCCAGTGCTACAGATTCCTTTTCAATTTAGATAATATTTTTTCGCATGTCTGATGTTAACGAACAAGACATGGATGAAAAGCTCGGAAGGATGGTGGCTTGAGACGAGTCTCCTTGAAATTGCTCAAGAACAGGTATTCACTTCTCCAAAGCAAACTGAGATCAAAGTTATCATTTTGCTAATATTAAATAGAAACTGACTATGCATATTTACGTTTTCTTATAAGTGAGTTCAACTACTTTGATTTTAGGTGTACTTTTAGATGGTTTTAATGTAGCTATTTTCAATTTTATGTTGATGTAGATAAGACAGATCAGAATTTATCAACTTTATCGGGTGAGTCAAGATAATGTTAAAAAGAGGAAAGTATAAATCTTTGAAGCGAAATGATAAACTTTGCTACGCGTATTTTCCTTTTTTTGATTGAATGTAAAGATAGCTATGTTATAAAATCTATTGGAATCGAAGGTATGCATAATGGGTTTGCATGACCCTATTTCCTATGTAGTTCTCATATCAACATTTTAATAGGAATGTACCATCTAATTTTTCTATCTTCACTATAGAGTACTAAACTGCTTATATGCTCAAAAATAAGGAAAACAATAAGCAATCCCAAACACCCTCTTATTAGTGATATATGAACATTTTAAACTTTTCCAGGTTTAAGTGTTCGGTTCCTTTAGTTTTTTTGGTTGATTTTTCAAAGTTTCTTCATCCTAAACAAAATATAAGAATCATGTTGCCACATAAAAAGAAAAACACGAATACATATAAGTTTGGTTGAATCTGATATAAAAAAAGGTTGCGATAAAGAGTTCTAAGGTATGTATTATGTTTTTGTGTTGCATATGATTAAGTTTTCCTAATTATCTAATACACTTTTGATTTTTTAATATTTTTGTGTGTAATACAGTCTATTTTAAGGCGACTTCGCATATGAACTTATTATTAGATCATGAGTTCTATTAATACAAAAACATCAAAATATAGAAATCATCCAGAAAATCATTACAAAGCTGCCTATTCACATGATCAGTTACTAATTAGTTTAAGGTTAACCATAGCTTTCCTTTTCAAGTTTTATTCTTTAGACAAAATAATAGACACCCGAACCATGATGATAGCCATGCTTAAAAGGTTAATACGACCTTTCTCAGTATCTACAGTTAGCCGGTTTAAAGTTTACATTAAGTTCTAATGAAGTAATCAATTGACGATGGAGCGTTGGTTCCATCTCTGCTATTATACCCTTTAGTTAGCCAACGGATTACATTCCCTATTTAAAGTGTTTGGATTTTGGAGGACACGAGAAGGTAACGAAGGTATCAGCCAAGAATCTTGACAAGCGAGGGGGTTAACATAATTGAGGCAGAAGTGTATACGATCAGGTACCACACGGACTATTTATCAAACCTATCAGTTGTCATCATCAGGAACGCCAACTTTAAGTTCAGTCACAAGGAACGGTTGCTCCATTAAAACTTTAATCTTTTATGCGCATTTCTGTAGTTGAAGCTAACGTTAGTTATATATGTTAAGGCAAATTGTTACTTTCTAGAAAAGAGTTTGATGCAGCAGTTCTAAATTACGGACATAATAATTGGCTTTGCGCTAACAACCGTTTAAAAAAATACCGTTCGTGTCATCTAAAATAAAACTAATGTTTACCCTTCTGTGAATTGAGCTTGCAATAGTCCGTCAAAAATACATTCTGTAGTTTTAAAAACTTCATACCCAATCACCATTTAGATGCAACCAATGCACAAAGCCTAGGTTTGCGTGCCCAACTTAGCAAACGCTATCCTAGCGCCAATATTATACAATGATGCAACTTTAACCTTAAACTCAAAACATTTGACAGAATCATTAGGCAATCAAGCATTATACGCAACCCGTGCGAAAAAAAATTAGACACAGTCCGTGTGCATCGCACGGGTCTGCATGCCTCGTGTCACTTTATATTATACTCTTCTTCTGCTTAAATATTTTTGATCAAATTAAAGTTTGCATTGTAACAAAGAAAAAAATTACAATATCCTTATATACTCACATAAAAATATAATATGTGTATTCACTAATTATTTTTCTTCATTTAAACCGTCGTTTATTTTTTGCATATCAAAATCTTGTAAATAGAAAGAAATACAAACACCTACGCATGTCTATCTCAAAGGCAAGTAGGCAACGTATAAAAGACAACTCATGTATTCTCTCTCACCGGTTAAAATTGATGATTTACAAAGTAGTTTAATGACTTTATCAGCTAGTACTATTATTGAAAAAGTTAAATAATTTGTTGTTTTTAATTTTATCCATTCTGGTTGACTTTGTTAACATACCAACTTAGTGAATAGTGATACTGTGGCACGCGTAGACTATTACCACATTCATCAACAACAATTATAAAATTAGTTTTCTTAATCACACAATCAACCAATCAAGATGGTTGTGGAAAAATGGTTACTTAAGTTAGTAGTTAACCAAATTGACCACACAAGATGACTCTACAGTTAAAAATAAAAAATAATAATAATAAAAAATAAAAAAATAAAGATAGGTAAATTACAATAAATGACTAGAAATAAACATGGACCACCTGCTTCAAAATGCAGAACTTTGAATTGATGGATAAACTTGAACATTGTACGCTTGACCTTTGATAAGAAAATTCAATGCTTTAACACAAATTTATTAACTGACCAGATGATGTCGAAACTTAAGCCATGATGAACACATATCATAACATCCGGGCATCCCGAATCACCAATAAGACATAGATGAAGCGGTTCAAACCTCGTTACATTTCAAAACATACAAAGATATATGAACAATCGTAATCTTCCTATTAGAATAAACATATCTGTCTTACACCCTGTACATATATACGAAATAAAACCCTAGTCGAACGTCATATGTAACCCTTCATTATTCAATCATGGAAAAAAAATTAAAAAATAAGATGCATTTTCTCATGTCACATTGTCTAGGAAGTAATCTCAGCTAACAAAAAGCTCACAACTCCAATCTTTAATGTAACCCTGTCCAAAATGACACATGAAAAACTTGTTAGCCCAAAAGACTACTTTTGGTTTTCAATTATAACATAATTTAATATGGATTTGAATCCTTTCAAGTTCATGTTAACATGACCGGTAATGTTACTTTACAAACAAAACAGTACGGCCTGAAAGACCCAATATTCTTTTAATTGTGAGAGAACATGACCCGTCATCATGTTTATATCAACTTCAAAGGAAATCAATCCATTTAATATTACTATAGGCCAATTGCCACCAAGATCATGCACCAATATTTAAATCGAACTTGATGACATGCAACGTCAAAAATATTATTTCATTTCCATGACAGCATATAACGAAACTTGTAAATCTATTAGACTATTAACATAATGTATCAAATCAATTAAAATGATTCATTGTTATGATCTTACCTAAGCAGCATGAACCATTCTACGTGCAGATGGTTCTGGTAGCGGACTCCCAAATTGAGAATTATTCAAGTTTTCCGACTCTGTAATCGCCTCTCGTAAGACATCAACAATCCTACTCATCGCAGGTCTGTCATCTGGGTTTTTCCGTAAGCAGCTATCAGCCAATTTAGCAATTTTCCGTGCAGCTTCGAGTGAATATTGATTGTTTAAACGTGGATCCATGATCACCCGAAACCTCTTGCTATCTGCTGGAAATTGTTTCACCCATTCAAGTAGTTTTTGTTCGGATTGTGGTAAATTTCGATTGATTGCTCTTCTTCCTGATAAGATCTCGTAAAGTACGACTCCAAAACTATATAAATCACTGTTTGATTTTAGATGACCCGTTTCCACGTATTCCGGGGCAGCATATCCGTATGTCCCAACAGGCTAGAAATGACATCAAGTTTAGCATAAAAGGTTTTTTTTTAAATAAAGAAACAGCAAATGTAGGTTATGACATACTCACCATTGTGGATACGTGAGTCCGGTCCCCTTGTGGTCCTTCTCTAGCAAGTCCAAAATCCGAAAGTTTCGCATTGAAGTTCTGATCCAACAACACGTTTGAAGACTTGAAGTCACGAAATATCACCTTCAAAAAGATAGAGAACAATTATATCCCCATGGATGTACCATCATTTTTCTTTCTAATTTAGAGATAAAATATAGCGTGGATGATCTAAAAATTCAAAAGGTTACAGTAGGCCACCTAAATACCAAAAAGAGTATTATACAGACCACCTAAGTAGAGATGTGATTTCTTCAGCCAATTCGTGCAAATAAAAAGTGTGCAAGATGACCAAGATGCTCCCAAACTTTCGTAACCAAATTAAAAACTTGCCAGCTTGGGGTAAATGTAACTCATCGGGTCTTTTTTCCATTTTAAGTGAAGGTTGTAATACATATTGCACATACAAATTACTTTGTATTGCTCACATAAAAACATGTGTGGTTTGCAGCATTGAAATATACCTGGATTTCCAAACCTTCGTGAAGATAAGCGAGACCCTCAGCTGCACCAAGGAGGATTTTAAGCCGTCTGATCCAAGGAATTGGTGGCATAGCTCGGCTAAAAAGATGATCCTCTAAGCTTTTGTTTGGCATGTATTCGTACACCAAAAGTCTTTGTATCCCCCGTTCTCCATCAGCCGAGCAGTATCCCAAAAGCTTTACAAGGTTAGGATGCTCGACAACGCCAAGAAACTGAACTTCTGCAAACCATTCTTTATGCCCCTATACATTGTACAGCAATAAAACCACAATCACAACATTGCAAGTGTTTCTTATATAATGCAATTCGAACCTTGAGCAAATCATAGTTTCAAGCTAAGGATCTCTTTGGCATTGTGCCTTAAGAGTGATTATGTTATTAAAGTAAAAAATAAATATATGTGTTATGTGTTTGAAAGGAAAGATAACAGGATTCACATTTTTAGAAAATATTGGTAATGTTAAAGGGAAAAGAAGGATCATTGTGTTTCTTTAACTTTAGTAAAACTCAAGGGTTAAAAATATAAATAAAAACATATTTTAGCCTTAACATCACCTGGCATCTACCACATAAAAATCACATGATCAGATAACATTTTGTTAGATAGCCTCACACTAAATTATCACATAATCTTAATAGTCAAAATAAAACACTAGAAATTTATTATCTTTGACTCAAAGAAACACAATAATCATTTAGATAATCACTTTCAACATATGCCTAACTTACCAAGAATAAAATCCAAAACTGAGAATGATCAAAAATATTGTAAACAACTATAATTAAATTAAATATTTAATAAAATAAAGATCAAATTAAACTTACTTGCATCCCATTTCTATTGAGTTTCTTAATAGCAACAACAACAGGGTCACCTTGACCATCACTGGGCTTAATAGACCCTTTATAAACACTACCAAAACCACCTTCACCAATCTTAAACATCCTATTAAAACCATTAGTAGCATGCTTAAGCTCAGAAAATGAAAACTTCCTCAAACTATGTCCCTTTTCTTTATACAATTCTGGTATACTTCTTGGTGAAGACAATGATCCAGCTGACTTAACTAATCTAGTATTAGATCTCCTTGAAGGGTTTTGTTCCCCTAGCTCTGGTGATGATTTCCCTCTTTTGGAATTGAATATAGTGAAACATTTCATCATTTTTGAGATTGTTTTTTTGTGTGTGTGTGCGCGCTTTCTTGTGTTGTGAACAGAGAGGTGGTTATTAGATGATGTGAACGTCAGTGAAAAAGGCCAAAATTATTATAAGAAGCCAAATTGACTAGGTATAATGAAGACTATAAATAATTCCAAGGAAACTTCAGATGCATACCAAACTTAACATACCCCACTCATGAGACAGTCAAGCAAAATTACATACCAAATAATACTGTAAAATAAATACCATGGCAAGAGAAAAGTTCTACGTAGAACACTGTCTAATTAAAGAACAATTCACTTCATCTCAACCATTCATTTTATTTTCATCTAATGGTTTATATTAATTCGTATTTTAATTTAATTAAAAAACTCACTTTCATCCTATTATTTTAAAATTAAATATCTCACAAACCGTTAATCGTTACGCAAAACGAAACATACCATCGCGACGAGAATTAAATCATCTTTCTATAGAGGGGCACTTCTATATACTTTCGACGAACTTTTTTTTCGATTATTTTTTTCAGTCACGTCTGAAAAAATCACATGTGATTTGTATCACAATCACACAAAAACCACATTTTCATCACATACCTCTCCTCTCTTCTCTCTTGGTCGAATTAGGTATTCCGCATGAAATAAACCTGAATTTCGGTCTCATTCGAACGATTGTTTGAGATCATTCTCTTTTGATCGAAATGAAGATCTCGCCATGAAATGGTAACCCGAAATTTCGGTAACATTGTTTAACTTAAGGCTTTAGGGTTTAGGGCTTTAAGCTTTAGGGCTTAGACTTTAGAACTATTGTTTTCTTTGTTGTTATAGATAAGTCTTCTCTTCTCTCTTGGTCGAAATTAGGGATCCCCATGAATAGGAACCCGAATTTCGGACCATTCGGAACATTTGTGTTCGGAAATTCTCTTTTTAGTGGTCGAAATTAAAAGATCCCCATGAAAGGGAACCCGAAATTTCGAAATTAGGCTTAGAACCTTTTTTTCTTTGTTGTTATAGATAAGTAATTTTATGTGTGTTATAATGATGTATGTAATGTGTAGTGTAACACAAGCTTTGTATATTGTACAAATCCATGGGAATCCATGGCATGATCAAATGGTATAACTAAAAGATTGAGCCTCAAATTTATTGGGGCTGTATTATTGAAAGCTGTGTTTCTCACTCCAGAGAGCCATAAGATACAAAACCCAAATAGCATACTGAAACGCAATATCATGGAGTATTAATGATTATATGATCAATGCACTTTACATTTGAATTCAATTCTTGTGCAACTTTAGTCATATTAGCGATCCATTATCTCGCTTAACAATCTTTATAGTTTCATGTATTAAGAAAATAAAGCTTTGCTATTTATAAAGTCGCTCTTCATATCCTCACTATGAGTCCACAATATAACTCCACCAATTAGGAAGTGCATGTTTTTTTTACTAACGAATATCAAGGGTTGGTGGTTTTTTATATTTGTTTATTATTTATGTATTTTATTGTTGTCTATCGTTTACTTGACATACTACAGTGTGCGTAGCAATATATATAAAGATGTAGAATTGTTGATATGTAAATATATTTGACATTGGTCCAAACATTATTCACGAGAAAAAGTTTAAAAAATCACTTAATTATTACTATTCCTTTCTTAAGGCTTATTTTGAAGTAGCCTGAATCATTATGCAATAAACACTTAGATACAACCCGTGTGCATCGCACGGGTTTGCATGTTCAACAACGCATCTAAACATTACACGGCCAATTCCCAAAGTATACACAATCAGACTAACGCATCAACATTCTAACAAAATTATTATGCAAGCAACCACATGAGAAAAAAATTGACACAAGTCGTATGCATCGCACGGGTCTGCATGCCTCGTAATACTGTAAAATAAATACCATGGCAATACAACTTATTTCCATTCATAGTATTTTAATTACATGCTGATTTACGCGGGTTAAAGTATGCTGATATATATTAGGTTATTATAAAGCATTTGAGACACTTTTATATTTAAAAAATCTGAAAATTCTGACTTTTTTCCTTTTCCTTTTATGAAAATGTCTTTTTTTAACAACAAACATATTCATCTCATCCTATGTAATAACCTTTTGTAATTTAACCATCCATTTTATTTTATGAAAACGCATTTTAAAGTGACATGTGTCATTTCTTAATTAAAAAATCACCTTTATTTTTAAATTGAAATATTTTTTTATCTATTTATTTTTTTTATGATTTAATTTCATCATATTTTTTTAAATTTTGTGCTCTTTAATTCAACATTAATTTTGATATATTTTTATTAATTTTTAGTTTTTTTTATTTTTAATATTTCCAAAACCGTTGCTTTGCGCAGGTAACATTCTTGACATGCTGATTTACACGGCATGGTCCTCAAGCGTCATGCCCCTTAACACAACTCGCCTCTCAAGCGTTGTGGGGCCGTTTTAGAGCTTGATTAGTCGTTTTACGAACCAGTTTTATATGTTTGTGAGTGTATTGGGGATATGTTTGTGTGGTTGATTTGGTGGTCCTCGTTACATTTGTTTGATGGTTAGTTCGGTAAGAGAGTTTCGGTTCGGTCGGTTTTTCGGTTTTTCATGGAAAAAGCTTCGTTCGTTTCGGTTCGCGTCTTGTCCCCAAACTTAACTGGTTTTTTCGGTTCGGTTCGGTTTTGAACCGATGCTCACCCCTTAACAGTAGTGTGAAAAAAACACGATGAAAATAAAATGTTATAGAAAGAATCGATCAAAATTCATCAATAACATGCCCAAAAGAATAAGAAAAATATAATAAGCCAATCACGCTTCTTCCACAATCTCCGAAAAGCCACTGCGGAAGTATAAACAATTTTTTAAAAATGACATTTCTTCCAAATTTAACTCAATATTCTAGCAACCTGTTAAGTGGCAAATTAGCTGATAATGACTCTCTTCTTTGTCTTTTCATCTCTTCATAAAACCTTTCGATAAACCTCTCAGCCTTTTCGTCTACTAAATCATCTTCTTCTTCTTCGCCATGAAGTAACTCTGAATCATTTCCATGCACTTCAACAATAGCACTAGCTGATTCAAATGAGTACTCCTCATCATAATGCCGTCCACCAAAACACGAAAGAAACGACATGGAGTATACAGAGCGTCCATTCATGTTACGACGATGAAAACGAATGAGAGGAGTACTTGATGGAGAGTATTGACGTTCTTGAATATACCAATAGCTATTGTAATGCTTCAAGGACTTAAACTTGCTAAATTTAGTTGATTTTTTGAGATATATTAATCTCATTTTAGCTATGAGAATGTACATTTTGATGAGGTTTGAGACTTTTTGGAATGTGGGTGATCTTCTTTTACCCATTTTATTGTTTTTTAAAAGTGATTGAGCGGTTTTGCTTTTCATGTACATATTTGAAGCTAGTAAATGGCCCGGTGTTTATTATAGTGAGTTGTGAGTGTGTATGGAAGTACCGTATACTAAAACAGTGGAGCTTGGCTGTCAAAAAGTAAATTTGAGCCTTTTTGAGGCTTGTGGTCGAAAGCTGGAAAGGTGTGAAAACTCGTGGGATCATAGCCTTTGGGAATCTTGGATTGTAAATGTTTTAAATTCTAGCAAGTTGATTGTGTGCCATAAAAGGGCATTTTGGCTGAGGGGTAAAAATTGAGGGGGGGGAGGGGGGGGATTTAGGATTTGGTTTAAAAATTGATGTTTTGAATGTGTATACTAAATATTGATTTTTTCGGTACTATTCTCTCTCAAAGATCTTCCGCTAACAAGTAATTGTATCACTTTACCAAGCAAACTACAACTAAAATAATACTATTCTATAGTTTCTAAATTTTCATCTTTAAAAACTTATAACTTTACACGGAGCGGACCTATGCTTTTCAAAGAAGACGTATTATTCTGCTCCGTCAGACTTACAACCTTACAAAAAAAAAAGACTTCAAACCAATCAAAAAAATATCGATAAGAAAAAGGTCGACTAATTCTGCTCCTTTTCAACGAAAGTTAAATTAACCTGGCTTTTTTTTCTTTTGAAAGGCGTTATAATTACAAATAATTAATAACTAGTGCACTGATGCTAGGAATTGCATCTAAGTGGAGTTATCGGGTCAGGTTTTAGTCCGGGTTTTATTTTTAAAAGCATACCCACAAACCCGACTCACATACACGAATCAGGTTATTGGGTTTCGGGTATTCGGGTCGTGTGATCTCGGTGGAACAGATTTTTGAAACTGCTATCTAAGAACGAGAACACAAAAACCCAAGCTAAAATGGAATCTTAATTCCTAGGTAAAACACAATCTGTACTCCTATAGTTTTGGTATTATTTCATGCGTAATTGTACCATCAAGATAGTGGGACAGTTAACGGACACCCTTACATAATTTGCTAGTGGTCTCAATATCCAAACGTCATTGAAAAATCCACCAGTAGCCAGTTAGAGCCAAAGTAACAAGTGGCCAAGAACTTTATAACGTTTTAAAAATCAAACTCGTACCAACTTTCCAAGTGAATATTATACAGTGATCACTCAAAGTACGGTATATTAAGACTATCTATCAGTAATACATTATGTGAAGTATAAGACAATTGAAGTATGAGATTCAAACATTACAATTTGTTCTGAAAAGACGTAATACAGTTAAACCCAACCTTCTTGGGCTTGACCGACAATTATCACGTGGCGGGTAGACTTGGTGCTTCTTTCAAGACCTACCAATAACAAAGATGGTAAAGCCCAAATCTCGCATGGACCTTCGCCCCGAACTTAACGATCTGTCCGCATGGATCCGCTGTAGAACGGATCCGTGCCGCGATTCCACCTATAAAGAACGATCCGACCGCAGAACATCAGCGTCCTTAACACGATTCAGGCCCACTGCTAAAGTAAACCGAAATACATGAAACCCTATACTAGACACCGTATAAATAGTGGTCACAATCCATCCCAAAAGTACAACAAAAATTCTTTATTCTCACTGACACATACTCTGACAATAATGAATACTTACTCTCTACGCCGGAGTCTAGATCGATGGGGTCCGATCCCCACGGTATGAGCTAACGGTTTTACTTTTAATTGTGCAGAAAATCATCCACTATCGCTTCTCAAGTAGCAAGAACCATCAATTCAAGTCACTTGGAGGCCCGACCCGACAAGAGACTTCCAGCACTTCGCTAACCCGACACGAATTTTGTACTAACAGTACCAGTACCATTCAACGATAAAATGCGATATCGTACGTATTAGAGGATATATGTTAGTGTTAGTCAAAGTAATTAATGTTAGTCAAAGTTGTTAGTCAAAGTTGTTAGTTAAAGAAATTAATGTTAGTCAAAGTAATAGGCCAAAGCCCGGTTTGTGGGTTTAGGGTATTAGGGTTTTCACCATTATAAATAATGGTCATTAATAAAATTATACCTACGGGGTTTTTATCATTCCAACATGGTATCAGAGACCACTCACCCCCCTCTGGTCAATAAAACCAAAGATCCAAAAAAAATACGTAAAAAAATTGGACACAATGAAAACCACATATCTACCTAATGTCTTTACTATGTGCTACTGTATTGCCATTAAAATCAAATCCACAAGTGGCTCAACAACAAAATAGCACGAATACATATTGATTCATTAATTGGTCTATAGGACTAATACTGATTGTCGTTAGTAGATGATGGACATGAATGATTTGTTTGAAACGAAAGCTAAAGGAAGGAGTGATGTGAAAGCTAAAGAGAAGATTTTGTGTTCTGTCATTGGTGGTTTTGGTGTTGACTCTGCAACTCTATGATTATAGTTATTTAATTGTTTTTTTTTATGTCGAATCCAGGGTATTAATTCCCGATACGACTTTTTGTTGGTTGGACGAATCCTAGGTTCTAATTACCGATACATTATTTGTTGGTGTCGAATCTAGAGTTCTTATTCCCGATACGACTTTTGTTGGTGTCGAATCTAGGGTTCTTATTCCCGAGACGACTTTTGTGATAACTTTTGTTTTATCCCTTTTCGATAACTTTTGGTTATCCTAAACAAAAGTTAGAATATGGGATACATTGGGGTAATCCCGTTTTATTTTGGTTTATTGTTATTTTGCTTTCTTCATTTTCATTCTACAGTCCGAGCTTTCCCCGCCGCAGTTTCGCCGCTCGGACCGCGGGAGAGTATTAGAGGATATATGTTAGTGTTAGTCAAAGTAATTTATGTTAGTCAAAGTTGTTAGTCAAAGTTATTTATGTAATAGGCCCAAGCCCGGATTGTGAGTTTAGGCTATTAGGGTTTTCACCATTATAAATAATGGTCATTAATAAAATTATACCTACGGGGTTTTTTTATCATTCCAGCAGTACGGACCAGATCAATACGATTAACCTAATCTTCACTGAAACCACAACTACATGCCCACACTATCGCCAAGAATACTATATTCAACTAGTACGCTAATAGAATTTTGAAAGAAACACAACTGCAATAATTTATTGGAGCTTTTAAAATTAATACTCAAGAAAAAAAAACTTTGATTTTCGGGTCATCGGGTTGACCCGATAATATTAATTATATAACCTTAACCCGACCCGATAACACTACCGGGTTATCGGGCTCAGGTCAAAATAACCCGACAAAATTCTTAACCCGATTTAACCCGACCGATAAGTCTTATCGGGTTCGGGTCGGGTCAACCCCCGACCTACCTGAACACCCCTAATTAAACATACACGAACACGAAAATCTTAATTAATGACACTAGTACTACAACTAAAACAACCTTCAAAGTACAACGACTTCTACGACACTCGACTTGCAATGACGAGGGGTTGGCTTTCTTTTTCATTCATAAATCCGACGAAGTAGACAAGGACTAATAAAACATCAAATATTTTACACAAAGAATTTAAGCCTGCTGAAGAAATAATCCCCACACCCAAATGAAGCTGGTTTAGCAAAATGTTATGTGGTAAACGGATTATCAATCTTTGTTTCAACCCCTGGTCGATAGTTCATGCCATCATACTTCGATAGGATTGAATTATTGAATATTATTTTGTTTCAACGAGCACATCCTCGAAACACAAGGACCAACAAATCACTAAAAGACCTTGGGATCACATACAAATGGTTGCATTGACCCTATACCATGCGACCATGTAGCAGTTTGGCTTTTATCTTATTTAAGATCCTGAATCAAACCAGCTTGTGTCTATACTCCCATCGGCCCAAACCATAAAAAAGATGGAAAAATAAAATACTCGTCACATCCACAAGGACCACAACCCAAATATGTAGAAAATACTTGATGAAAATTTAAAAACCAGTACCAACTTTATGAAAACAAATCTAAGTATGATAAATAAAACCGAATTTTTGGATGTTTTTACCAACAGTATGTTGAATATAAAAACAGTCAAAAATTCTAATGCATGCATATGATCTCAGCCACAAGCTAAAAACAATGTTAACACCACGTAAGTTTAATACTAACTTGATTCCAAAACACTTAAAAAAAGTTTGCTTACGAGCCTTAAGTTAAACCAGGAAGATCATTCCAAAGGGTACCCATCATAGCCAAGCTTCTCTTTCCACCTGTCCTAAAGCCTTCTTGGCTTCGCTACATCACCAACATTTCAGAAGTCAGAACAAGCCAAAATGTGTTTCGTATAATTTTTTAAAGTCAATGGAAGTAAATTATCAGTAAAAATCATTAAAGAGTAACCCAAAGTTAATGTCAGTCAAGTTTATTAACTGTAAAAAACCACTCAAAATTTAATATCGTTCTAAGTTTGTTCAGACATTATATTGGCTATCTTTACAACTTCTTATAGATGTGGTTTACTAGTGGTTCATTATCTATGTACTTATCATTTCTGTAAACTTGAATAAAGAGATCATCAAAATAGTAATGAAATCAATTTAGCAACTGTACATTTCAGTAGTCAAATCTAACCGGTTTTAAAAAAAATTAAGCTATGGAACACTAATAGAGAGTGGTTTATGTGATTGAGAAAATATATAGGTGACTAGTGGAATGGAATGTAACATGAACACAAAAAACACAACCATAAAGGATGCATCACAAAGATTATGATTGAAGAACACGGACCATAATAATTGCAGCCAGAGGCCCATCCTTGGTTGTATTCCTCAGCGTATCTCATTTTATCGTTCCTGGCACCATTAAGGTGGGTCACACTTCCATCATCTGCAGAGAAAGGTACAATAGATCCCATTTTCTTGTGAGAAGTATAAGAGTCTTGAAAGCCAGAATCATTTAACATACTGTAACTTAGGAACAATCCACCACCCGATGGCAACTTCAATTCCCTAGGCAAGAGACAACACTATGACGATTGATGTTTGGCTTACTTTGACCTATCCCTTTGACATGATCAGCCAATGGGTACAAGTACTTGATTATTAACACCATCAAACGAATTCTGGCGAGATTGACGCAACCCCACAAACTGATTAGGTCCCATGTTAGTTGGAATGCCATGAAGTGGCTGACTTTTGTTGACTTGTCCATACTGCATTTTCTGATTTTCAAAGCTAAATATATTATTTGAACGACCAAGCATCGCTGCTCGGAGTGTCGCAAAGCTTTGACCAGGAAATTGACCAGCACCAGTCATTGTTTGAAGATCAAATCCGTTGACTGATGACATTGACCTGTAGCCGGCCTCGGGGCTATCCATAAATGAATCATTCATTGAGCCCATATGTTGTGACCCATTGAGCCTCCTAAGATAAAGACGGTATTTCTGCACCCAGATACTCAAACTTCAGAATGCAATAATATTGAATATTGAAAAACTTCGTATAATGTTTGTTAATTAGTAATACCGAATATTGGCTCGCGACGTTTTCTCTGCTTAGGCCTGGAACGTTCATCAACTCCAAGATTTTCTTTGGCACAGCTTCTGCAGTAAGTTATAAATTATAAATCACTTTTAATCTATTTGGTTATAGACTTATAAAGCCATACAAAAATTCATATGTATATAAACCTAACTCCTCATTCTAAAAATCATTTAATCCAAGAATGGCAGTAATGCAGCATGGAGGTGTCAAAGCAAGACTCTGCGAGAGTCGGCTATCGAATCTAAAGAAGGTCAAGCCAGATGGGTTGATTGGGGTTAACCCACAAATACTTTTTTTTTTCCAATTTCTAAATCTTTATACATAATAGTAATTGTTTTTACGGGATAATTGCGTAAAAAGGTAAGGAACTTCATTCTTATTATCGTTTTTGGAAGCCGACTTATTGTAGGCCAGAAAAAACTATCAAAATTGCAAAAATATAATTTAAGGAAATTATCTAAGATAGCTTTCTAATGGCATCTTTGTACCACATTAGCAACAAAGGTTGGGTGACATAAAACATTGATGGTTATTTTCTGGAAAAAAGAAAAAAAACCGTTACCGTGTTGGTTTTGAATTTATGCCGCAAGAGCCCCTGAAATATTACAACAATAGTATGGGGGTAATTGTAAAAATAACACTACACTTGACATCTGGATTCGGTTGCTACAAACTTGGAAAATAATTAACATTAACTACTTGTGTTCGATATGATTTTGTATTTTCTTTCTATTCTACTGAATTTGCCACTAATATTGCTGGAAGGGATTTTTTTTAGAAAATAACTAATATCAACAAACGGGTATAAATGGTAATAACTTGATAATTTCACTTCCACTAGTACCCATAGGGCCGTAAGGGCACGAGTAGACAAAAACAATTTGACACAACAGTTTGTCCTCAGATTCTTACGTCACAAGTTAAGAAACAAATGATGAAGATTATATTGTTTACCAGTTTAGTTGAAATTTTAAAGATTTAATAACACAAAAAAAATAAAGTCTAAAATGGGTAGTGAGGTTTCTTATCACTCGAACCGAGCTGCTTAACAGCATGACATGACAGATGAAGTAACTCAACAGACCAAACAACACGAGGCTTTTTTGAAGAAAAAGACTCTTCTCTTTCTTCACACTCATCCTCCTCCTCGTCTTTCCTCTTTTTAACATTTCTCCAGTTATGCCCTTTATTTGCTGAAGACGAATGGTCCCCATCATCAGGAACTTTCTGATTTAGTTCAACTAGACTTCAGTTTCATTCTCACCATAACTTTCCAAACATATTCCTTTTCCGAACCACAAGTAAGCCAATATTGTACTGTAACCGCATCATACGAATAGTTTATTTAGATAATCACATGCTACCGTGGCGTAGACACCCTTCCTACTACTTCACAACCAACATCAGCTGACAACATGTCAAATATGACCATAGATTAAACAAACCATGAGATACATATCAGTAACCAATTTAAATATTACAAGTCGACAACAAAATAGTCAAACTAACGGTGGTCGACGTACAGATAATACCCTCGATTATACAAAATCCACCAGTTACTGGAACTCAAATGCTAATACATTAACTTAGCTCATGATCAAGATACTAAATCCACAAACAAACATGACTCACGTACTATAAATTAATCATGGCATTGGCTATCTCAATATCAAAAGTCAAAAGGACAAACCCAAATGAAACAGTGGTTGACTCATGCAAAATTCGCCGATTATGAAAGATATTAAACATAAAAACATGAATGTCAAAAGAACAGTCATATTGTTAACGAAAGAGAAATTTAGAACTCGATAAACCAAGAATGTAATTTTACATAAATTAGTTGACTTACTGATAACAGGGAGGTCCATTTCAAGGCCAATATGTTCAAGTAATTTGAATCCATCCATATCGGGCATATGAACATCACTCAAAACTATATCATACCCATTCTTGTTTTCTCTCAACAACGATAATCCAGTCTCAGCTCTATTGCATACAGTTGCTGCAAATAAAAACAGTTATTTCCGACAGCAGTACAATGTCCAATAACCACAGTGCATTTAGCATTTTTTAATTCAGATAAAACAAGCAAAAAAATAGCCTAATTGGACAACAAAACAAGTTCCATTGCATCAATGGAAATCGGGTACGAGTTTTTGGATTGCTTATCAAACTCTGAAAACATCTTATTTCACTAGCAGATAACGAAATAAATCGTATAAATACACAATCTCAAACACCCACAAAACTATTTACATATTTGCATTAAACATATTGAGGAGATAAATAGTTGTATAAAAACAAAAACTTACATAAAACCTCAAAAACACCCTAAAACTGGTTATTTGTGTGTATAAAAAATATCCAATTCACACACAAATCATAAGATAGCCAGTTTAAAAAAGCAATCAAAACTTAAATTAGCAATAAAAAACAACCTCAATTTTTTTTATTTGTTATATCAAAACACAATTAGCACATAAACAAATTTAATATGAAATCCCAAACACCCCATAACTCACAACAAATCCATGCAAATCTTTAACAATTTTACCAACATTTTTATTATATCACAACAAGATTTTATATATCATTTAGAAAGATTATAATCCACAAATCTAACCAACTTCTTTTTTCCTTGTTGAATGAACCAAAACTAAAGACCAAGAGGAAGAAGTCTATCCCTAGAAAAACAACAAGGAAGAGACAAAAGCTGGAAGTAGAGACTGAGAAAGAAGAACTCAAGACATTTCTGGATATAGTACCAAGAGAAGAAGCTCCCATAGACATTGAATCTTTATCAACAAAGTTCCCTATTGTAGATTGGAAGACAATTGTGTTGACAGAGACTCACATGTACTATCAAGTCTTCAGAGGTGATGGGAGCTCAAAGAATTATAAGATACTAAGTGAAATGCTAGAAGACTTTGACAGAATGGATGTAGAACAATTATTCAGGTTAGTTAAAGAAAGATACAGTTCTACAGCACCAGAAGGATATGATCTTATGCTTTGGGGAGATCTTCATACTTTGTTTGAACCTGACAAAGATGATGAAATTTGGAGGGATCAACATGAATACAATCTTCTAAGCTGGAGATTATGTGATTTTTGTGGCATTCATATTTTGTTGATGGACAATGGATTGGCAATCCATATGTTGACAGAAAAGAAGTATCCCCTGAGCCAAGAGATGCTATCAAAGATGTTGAGTAAAAGGTTGGAAGTAGATCATGAAAATTCCCAGGCTTTTGAACTCCTTAGATTCATAAGAGCTCAAGTGCAGAAATGATAAAAGTGTTTGAAAGAATCATCAGCAGTATAAGAAGACTAGAAGAATTTATTAAGAAGAAACTTGTTGATTTGAGGGAAAATCACAAGTTTAGGGGAGGATTGTTAGGAATAAATCTTCTTGTAACTTAATACTGCCAACAGTACTAAAGGAGTTAGTACTGTCAGCATAAAGTTTGTACTGCCAAGCAAACTTAATACTGCCAAGTGAAGAAGTTTGTACTGCTAATGTTCAAAGCTGATGATATGAAGATAAGAATGCATGGAGAGCTTTTCGGGATATTTAGTTTTGAATTGTAACTGTTCCTATTAGATAGGCAGATATATGTGTAAAGGGTTCCTTGTATTTCTATAAAAGGAGATCCCTAGAGTAGTAAAAAGATAGAACTTTAAGAGATACACTTAGAGAAATTTTGTATTTGCTTCAAGGTTGTGTAACCCCAGTACTTAGAGAGTACTCGTATTAGTTATAATATTGGAGCAGTGATTTTATTGTTTATTGTTTTGTGAGTGATTGTTACTGTTTCATTCATACACTTCTCTAGAGTATCAAAGTGTAGTTTCCGCATACACTTTGATATATTCACAAAGTCTCAATCTTTGTTATTTTGGATTCTCCAAGGTAACAAACTCTTTATATTCTAAAGAACCGATCAAGGCGTGGGATCAACAAGTGGTATCAGAGCCTGTGCTTTGAGATACTTTGATCTAGGGAAAATGTGTTGCCTGCTATGCTGCTTGTTGCTACTACTAATCCAAGTGCAGGTCAAGAACATCCTGATGTGGCTCAGTCTCAACCATCATCATCTATAATTCCAGTCCCATCTACATCTTTACCACCAGTACAATCTCCACCACCTATAACTACTCCTATCCCTGCATCTACACCTACACCTATCCCTGAAACTGACCCTGAACCTATGGAGCACACTTTTAAGGAACCATCTCATACACACCAACACTTCTCACCCTATAGGAGCATGCCCAAGGAAAGATGACTATGGATGATTTGCTTCAAGTAGTTCCTTAATTAATGACAAGAATTGATAGTCTGGAACAGGATCTCAAGCAAACCAAGCTGACAATGGGGAGTGCTATTATGAAGTTGGTCAAGAAGGTAAAGAAGCTGGAAGGTATTTTGAAGAGGAGAAATGTGGTCCTCTCAGACTCTGAAGAGGAAGAACCTGAGGATTAGGGGAGGAAAAGTCAAGATGATCCTCTAGTTTCTTTGGTACAAGGGTTGGTTACTCCTTCTAAGACCACTGTCAATGCTTCAGGGGAGGAACAAGTTGAAGACATAAGCCCTAATACATTAGAAGCAGCTAAAACTCTCTCCAGGGTTGCTTCTCAAAAGCCAAAGTCAATAGATAAGGGAAGGAGGTATAAGAGAAGGAAAGAGACTAAGGGAAAGAAGGTTGTCCCTAGCTTAGATTTTCAAGAAGAAGTTAATACTGCTAAAGGAGTTAATACTGCTGAAGGAGTTAATACTGCTGAAGGAGTTAATACTGGCAATATTAAAGTTAGTACTGTTAGTGGGCAAGTTAGTACTGACAGTATTAACAAGTCCATTCCTTCCCCTGATAAAGGCCAAAGAGAAGGAAAATCTCCTATGATCATTGAAGAAGCTCCTAAGAAGACTAAGGAACAAATTATACTTTGGAGAAAGAAGAAGCTCCTAAGAAGACTAGTCTAGCTAAAGCTATCAGATTGGATACTTTGGAGAAAGAAGAAGAGGCTAAACAAGTACACTTGGATTCTCTCTTAGCACAAAGAATTGTAGAAGAAGAAGAAGAATTAAATGAGCAACAAAAGCAAAGAAGAGCTCAAGTTCAATTTGAAGCTCAGCATTACACAGATGAAGATTGGGATCTTATTAGAGCAAATATTGAAGAAAAAAAAAAACTAAGTAGAGTTGTCAAGGAGGTAGCTAGGAAGTGGCTTACAAGGAGAAGACTATGCAAAGAAGATGGTTGAACTAGTAAATCAAAGGAAGAAACACTTTGCAGAGGAAAGAGCAAGAGCTAAAAGATCTAAACCCATGACTCAATCATAGCTGAGAACATATATGATGAATTACTTAAAGAATCAAGGGACATAGAAGCTGTCTCAGCTGAAGAATTTATGTTTTGAAGATATAAAAGAAGAATTTGATAAGCTGGTGAAGCAGGTTGAATCTTTTGCACCTATAAACTTTGAAGCTACAAAAGATAGTCTAAAAATATTTAGTGAAGAACTTCAAACAAAGACTTCAAAAAGAGACTCAAGAGAGATGGGAAGAAAAGTGATGAGAGCTACATGAAGATGGAAAGAGGAGGAAAAATATAGCCTAGAAGGATTTCTTTCTGACAAAACTGGATGAGGTTGAATCTGAAGTAGTAAGATGCTGATCCTATTTCGGTATAAATATTCTATTAACCCTGTTCGTGGTATAAAACCCCAAGTGTGTCTATAAGATCATCAAGCAAGAGTAGAAAGGTGGTGTACAAATTGTTAGGAAGCTGGAACTGTTATTGTGTACCTAAATTTTGAAGCTAGCTGAAGAGACATAAAAACTAAGGGATGATTCTTATGAACTATATAGGATTGTCAGAATAGGAAATGGTATGAAATGGACAGGGGTGAGCTTGAGAAGGTACTTTGGGATATTTAAGAATAAGTTTGAGGAACCCCGTAGTACGATCATATTTAGAGTTTTATAGGTCACAAAGGATTCATAAGTTGGAGATATTATGCTACCTGCAGAGTTCATTGCTTAACTTAGAGTCATGAGGGATTAAAAAATTTTTTTTTATATGTTGTTTGACAGAAATTTCGTTAACTGCTGAGGGTATGTTAAAGCTAGGCTAAAATAAAAAGCTTCAAGGAGGAAAAGATGAGGATTGCTACCAAACTTTTGAAATGGATGGAGAGCAAGTGAATTAGAAGTAGAATGGAGAGGGAGGAACAAACACTTGTAGAGTGTGTGCACTAACACAACAAATGGTTATCAGTCCACTGTCGTATACCAAACATAAGGATTGGTAAGGTCAAGAGAAACGGCTCTTGGTAAAGACTTCTCAATCTGTTAATGGCTGATATTTGCCAAAAAATGTATCGGTTATCAAATTACCATCGTATATGGTTAGTAAAGAGTGGCTAGCCCACAAGTTATGGTTTGTGGTAAGTGTGAAACACCATAAAACTAGTCATGAGGTTATGTCATGGGTAAAGACAAATTGCAACAAACCATAATTAGATGGTGACACTTTACCAAAAAGTGGTGGTACATCAACTCCAAGTTTTCATGTATAAAGAGTTGATATGGTATCACTCCATATTGGAAATTTACCTTTTTTAGGTGCCAAAGGATTGACTAGCCCTAAGCAAACGGCTACAGGTAAAGGCATATCAAATCCGTTTATGGCTATAATGGTTTGCCAAAAACCACATGGTATTCAACTCACCAATGTTTCATGTACTGAGAGTTGAAATGGTTTTCAGTCAACTATGGACATGCATCTTTCTGGTGGCCAAATGACTGACTACTCCAGAGTAAATGGCTAACTGGTAAAGAGACATCAAATCCATTTAAAGTTTCAATGATTCACCTCTCACAGGAGTTAACACACCTGGAAGTGATGACAATAGTCTAAAACTATATGATTTGATTGCTGATATGAAGGGTTGCTGAAAAGTTTTTGAAGAATTGTGGCAGCAAAGATAAAAAAGAAATAATTTAAAGAATTTTAGCTCAAGAATAATTTGAAGAGTCTTATTTACAACATCCTCAGGAAGCTCAAATGGAAGATACTTGAAGAAACTTGAAGTTCACAAGTGAAGATCAAGTTAGGGGAGGATTGTTGGGAAATAGATTGTAAAAGACTTAATACTGGTAGTATAACAGTTAAGTCTGGCAGTACTAAAGTTAGTACTGGTAGAGTGGCAGTACTATAGTTAGTACTGGTCATATGTAGTTAAGTCTGTTTATGTAACAGATTAGAAGAAATAGTTATCTTAGAGATATTTTAGGAGATATCTTAGGAAAGGATATGTATTATCCTTTCACACTTTTTGTAAAGCCTGCTAGGGTTTTCCTTGGTGTATAAAAGGAACCCTACAGCATAGAGTTTCATATATGTAATAGAAGCATTGAAGCTTAATAGAAATCAATAGCAAGATTATTATTATTGTTCTTCTTAATTCTTGTGTTAAGATTCCGCGTTAACACTTGATATTCATAGTCAGTGTCTCTCACATAGTTGATTTGGATTTATTCAAGTTAGCTATTATCTTACAAAGGCTATATAGATCCAAGACCAAGGACCTACAATCTCCTACGTTGTCCATTCCCTCAGTCAGTTTATGCATTCTCCATTAAGCTCGCATTTAAAACTTGCATTAAGAGCTCTTAAGTACCTAAAAGGTGATCGTGGAAAAGAAATTCATTTTACTCGAGGCTCTAAAATAGAGCTCATTACTTATGTGGACTATGACTGGCCAAAATGTAAAGCCACGAGAAGGTCAGTTACTGGCTTTGGTGTGTTTCTAGGAAAGAATCTTGTATCTTGGAAAAGTAAAAAACAAACAGTGGTAGCTAGGTCCTCGGCTAAAGTAGAATATAGGGTCGTGGCCTCCGTAACTTGTGATTAGTATTGCAAGGGCTAATGTTGTAGAAAATAAAAGATAGATGGAAGTTGGAATAAAGTGAGGGGCTGGTGTTGAGCAAGTTAAATATGTGAAGGGGCCAAAAGTAGAAAGTTGATAGAACCCTAGCCTTATTTATAGTCTCATCACAAACTCAGAATCATCACAAACTCAGACATTCAGTCTTACTATATAATCACTAATATCCAAACCTCCATGATAATGGCGCGTGAAACACCACCTCCCTACCAAACCACCCCGCATCCGCCAGAGGAAAGCTTCGCAAAGCACCTCTTTGATGAAGAAATATTCCGGCAACACCGTGCGGGCCTTATACCGTAATCAGGAAATAAAACCCTAACTTGTTGACGAAAATCATTGACCGTGCTAATAAGCTTTTTGGTAACCGAAACTTGTCTCTCAAAAACCTTATTAGCACGATGAACGATTTTGGTCAAATCTCAAGTAGGTAGACACTTTTTTATTGTATTTGTAAATTAGTTCAACGGTAACAGGCAGTCATGTTCATTGAAAGTTACGTGTGGGTGAACAAAAGCTTTTAATGTTAAGTATGTGTATTGCTTCATTTATGTGTTTGCCTAAATTCCTTGGCTTGTGTCATAATGTATGAAGGATTTATATCGGATAAACCATAGAATGGATTGTTGCCTTTGTACTTTCTTATGGATCTTGTATCAAGTATATAAGCATAAAAACATTTTATTATTTTGTAATAGTGGTAACTGGTAAGCTACTATGAGCTAGGAGGTTTGGTGTAAAGATTGTATGTGTGGAACATTTAAGATTCACATTAATTAGCCACTATGTGTTTCTTTACTTTAATGTTCATTATGCTCTTACCCCTTACGACAGCATTTATATGAACAGAGACTAATGAAGAACCCCAAAATGTTCCTCAAGAGGAAGGGCAACGTGGGAATTCTGCCAGTATTCCGCTGCTACTGAAATATCAGATCTTGAACAAAAAACCTTTACTAGGTCTGTCTATCATTTTACTATATTTCTATATTATTTCTTTTGCTTTGAGTGGTGACCCGTATCTTTACTCTATATCACATGTTTGAGCCTGAGTAGTGCAGTCATTTATCAATAACATGCAACTTGTATGACCCAAAACTTGCTTTTGAGGTAAATAGTGAATGAAACTGCCATTACTGATATTATATACTATAATAGGTCCAAAATTGAACGGTTGACAGCATTGTTTCATTCAAGGTCTAACGAGTCATCTTCTGCAGATGTTGTTGAACGGGATGGAGCAAATCGGTATAGTTCACCATCTTCTCTTTTAAGGCTTGAAGCGTCAACAAGTGGCTCTCTGAAAAAACATGGAAATGAGAGGGATAACTTACATGCTGCTATTTCCACGCCCATGGTCACATCAAGAGTAAGTAATGTGTTCATGCATGGTTGTATTTGTGTATAGGCATTTTTGTTTACGTTTTTGGCGGAGGTTGCAATTTTGACCCAGTAACTTGTGAATGGGTTGATTTGGGGAAAATAAAAAATTACAATTATTATTCATAAGGCTGTGCTATTGATGATTAATATTTAATATGAAATTTGTTATCATGTTTGACTCACCAATTATATGAAAAATCTGAAATATATCAAGACAGGATTTTGTCGTGATGACAATACCTGATCTAGACCTTGCTGACTTGTACCATTAAAGTTACCATTTTTACCCTAGTTTTTTTTTGGAATGGCAACACTTCAATAACTAAGAAAGGGAAAAACTACAAGAAAAAGGCATCCCTCCTTAATAAATCAAGCCAATAAAAGAGAGAAAGGGACCCAAGGAAACAAAGAACACAACAAAAAACAATACACTACCTAGGCAAAATACCTTCTAGCTGCTGACACAAGAAAGACTAAACCTAAGACCATAAGGATGGACACCAAAAATACTACTATAAAGCACAAGGCCCACAATAAAAAAAAGGACCAAACAAACACACAAACTAAATGCAGACATCAAGTGTATGCAGCTGACCAAACAGACTGAATTTTGCAGAGACAGATTACATATTGTAATCTTCTTGCAGCAGAACCAAACTCGAACAGCTGCACCACCTAGCATTTGCAGTAGCAACTGAACCAAACTGAACTTGCATACCTTCTGAACCACTTGCAGCCAAACACCCAGCACGAACACAGAACTTGTAGCCTTTTACAACGGACTAAATTAAGGCAGCCACCACGACCCGCTACTTGAAAAAATTAAGAACGGATGCGACATTTAACCGGATCAAATTGCCATTATTGCCAATTTATCTCGTTTTTCTTTTCGCATCTTCTTGTAATCCACTCAAAACTTTTAAGTTGAATGTCTTGAATAATTTTGTTTAAGCTTGAAGCTTTCCCTTTAAAAACACGCATATTCCTTTCTTTCCAAATAAAGTACCAGGATGTCTAAATCACCGCTTGCCACATTTTAGATGAGTGACTAGGAATGTTGGCATTTCCATTAGACGAAAATAATTCCTCAATGGAAAAGGCATTAACATTCCCAATCTTCCACCAATTTTTTTCCCTACAAGCTCATAGCAAAATTGCACATGACGAGACAATGAGAACACGACTCCACCATGTCACCACAAGAAGGGTATAAAGTGGAATCCAAATCAATGGCCCTCTTATCTAACTCTTCGCGAACCGGAAGTCTACGTTTTAGAGCCCTCCATACGAATATATTAACCTTTTTTGGAACCCATTTGTTCCAAATCGTCGCTTCGCCCCCATTATCCACGTTGAGAATTATTTCTTCTACCAACATTGATAGTTTTTTCACCGTAAATTCACCACTCTCTTGAAGCGCCCACCTCCACCGGTCCCTACAATCAAACTTGATAGCAACATTTTGCAAAATAATTTGTAACTATTCAAAATCCTTACATACCCTCCCTCTAAGGTCTCTAACCCAATCTCATTCCCAAACCCAATCATTTTCGACCCATTTCCCTTTTTCATCCACCCTACCCTCCTTCTGCTTATCTAAGTGATACAATCTTGGGAATCTATCACAGAGCTTAACCCCACCCACCTATTTATCAATCCAAAATCTAATTTCGTTACCATTACCGACTTCCCCCATAATTGAAGAGGCAAACTCAATCCCTACACCCTCTAACTCCTCCCTTACCGGAATGATGTCATGCCAAACCCCTACCCCTCCGACCGTCCCCCCCCCCCCCCTCACCCTCCTAATGTCACCAAGCCTACCACTTTCCCCATAAATACTTTTTAGGACTCTAACCCACAAAGAATCCCCTTCCCTTTTGAATCTCCACCACCATTTCCCTAATAAAGCTAGATTTTCCCCTGAAGTGACCCAATGTTTAAACCCCCGTCCCCATGTGAGGCTAGTAACCTCTCTCATTTAACCCAGGCTAATTTTTTGCCATCTCCCAACCCGCCCCAAAAGAAATTTTTTCTCACTCTTTCAAGTTGTTTTATTACACTCAAAGGCACACGAAACATCAAAAAGTAGTACAATGGTAAGCTCCCTAGAACCAATTTAACCAGTGTTAAACGACCCTAAACGACATCGATTTAGCCTTCCAATCGTCTTTGATTTTCTTCACCACGGTATTCCAAGCTCTAACCCTCCTAATATCCTCTCCAATTGGTAACCTTAAATAAGTAAATGGAAACTTGCCTACACCGCATCTCATCCATCTCACCATATCCCTCAAATCCACATCATTTACTCCAACCCCATATAGCTTACTCTTATTATAGTTAACATGAAGCCCAGACACTTCCTCAAAACATTTGAGAATACACATAAGAACTTTTGCATTCTCTTTGTTCCATTCCCCGAAGAAGATAGTATCATCCGCGTATTGCAGATGAGAAACAACCACATTATTTGTACCAATCATTACACCTTGAAAAATCCCCTTGTGAACCGCTTCCTTAATGATCGCATTAAGACCTTCCTCCGCTAAAATAAAGAGAAATGGTGAAAGTGGGTCCCCTTGTCGAACCCCTCTCTCCAAGCAAAACTCTTCGGTTGGGGATCCATTGACTAAAATTGACATTGTGGTTGATTGGAGACAACTCTTAATCCATACGCACCATTTATTCTCGAGCCCAAACTTTTTCATCGACGCCCATGATGTTCATTTCTTTCTTTGCTATCACTCAATTATCCATTGTTAAAATATTCAATCTAATATTATATTGTCTTCAGGTTCTTGAAGAGGAGATTGCTTCACCTGCTGAGCTGGCAAAGGCCTACAAGGGTTCCAGGCCTTCTAAGGTAGCACTGAGACAAGATTTAGTGATGCATAATAATGCAACGGGCTTTTTAAAATCACCAAATACATTAATTTCCCCAAAAATTGCAAATGGTTCCACGGGTTTTGAAAATAGATTCACAACACCAAGATCTTGAGGCAGATCGACAATGTACAGCATGGCCCGCACACCATATGCTAGATCGGCAAAGGCCTACATGGGTTCCAAGCCTTCTAAGGTAGCACTGAGACAAGATTTAGTGCTGCATAATAACACAACGGGCTTTTTAAAATCACCAAATACATTAATTGCCCTAACAATTGCAAATGGTTCCACGGGTTTTAAAAATGGATTCACAACACCAAGATCTCGAGGAAGATCGGCAATGTACAGCATGGCCCACACACCATATGCCAGATCTCCTTTAACTTTTACCCAAAAGGTTTGCTTGATCTGCCTACCTTTATTCAACATACTGTTGTACTTTTCAATATTGCTAAAGTACAATCTGTATACTTTTACATAATTTTAGGGAATCACATCAAGTTATAGCCGTGAGGAAGCTTTGACATCTTCTCAGTCTGCCTTTTAGCATGGAAGGAAAATGGTATTCCTTGGAAATATGCTTTGATTACAAACATTATGCGTCATGTCTTCTATGTTCTTCTTTCTAGAGGTGACAAAATTGGCTGGCTGTATGGGTTGGCTAAATGGGTAATGGGTGAAATGGGCTGGGTAAAAATGGATAAGTTAGAAAGCGTAGACCCTTTTTATTCTTTCTTGAGTTCTATAAATAAAACATGTTGAATATGAGTATTACTTTTTTTATTATAGCAATATGCATCTTTTGTTTTTTTACTGAACAGATCTAGGAAGTTTATGCAGTTTAACACCCTTTTAGTGTTGTCCACATGCTTGACCTGTATTCTTTTTAGTTGAGTCTTCTAACCCTACCAAGTTGACCTGTATGGATGGATAAAAGATAACCCAGATCAACACATATGCCTCTATTTTTTTCTAACAGTGTTTTCACGCCCTCTGTCAGGCTCTAAAACGTAGAAGTTTTGTACTATACGATGATATTGGATCGGGTGGTCCACTACGTAGAACTCGACAAAAATCTAATCTCTTAACACTAAGAGATAAAAGGGAACTCGGATACATAACACTTCAACAGCCAGACAACGCGAGTCAGAAGCTGCTTTTAATGAACGAGTCTGAACCAAAAATCGTTAAGGGAGCTGAACAAAATAAAGACACAAGCATGCATGGTTCAGGATCGGTCACGGGCTACGCTAATGTTCCTACAAAGTCTACTCAAACAGCCACAATAATATTGCACCACCGTGAAAAAATATATTTAAAGGAAAAACGTTCAGGCTCAGCTAAATCACCCACGAAACTGACGTTAGATATGCTACATGGGAAGGCTCTTAGAAGCTTGGAGAAGGTGGATTCGCCAAAATTGCTTTCTTACCCTCACGATAATCACAAATCAGAGGTTCAACACCATGAAAGGCTACATGATAGTCGAGAGCTAACCTCCAAAGGCAAGGAAAAAGTTAAAGATAATGGACCAAGGAAGTTTCCAATTACTCGTAACATGATAAGCTCAGTCAATGGTGACTTATCAGTTACTTCAAAAGATAAAGCACCTGTTAGAATTAATGAGCCACCCTTAAAGCTTCCAGCTGAACCTCCTCAGAAGAAGCGCACATTTCAGATAAGTGAACCTGAGGATGATTCATTTAAGATAGATGATGATGATGAGACTCAAGTTAATAGGCACGCGTCTTTATTATTAGTTGAAGGTAATAAAGAAAAGATAGCTTTGGCGGCTGACATCGTTACAACTTCAACACTTCCGGGAGTTTCTAGAACCCCTGCATTGGTTAAACCTCATCAGAAGAAGCGCGCATTTCAGATGAGCGCACCTGAGGATGATTCATTTGAGGTAGATGATGATGATGAGACTCAAGTTAATTTTTACGTGCCTTTATTGTTGGTTGAAAGTAATAAACAAGAGACAACTTTGGCTGCTGACATCGTTGCAAATTCAACACTTCTGAGAGTTTCTAGAACCCCTGCATTGGTTGAAAATAATAAAAAAGGGGAAATTTCATATCTACCCTCATTTAAAATGAAAATTTCATATATACCCAAACATGCTTTAAAAACATTGTACATTATGCATTCATTGGTTGCACTTTGGTATATATGAAATTATTGTTCAAAGTAGGGTGATATATGAAATTAATCCATAAAAAATGTTCCCAGAGGTTGTTAAAGTTCTAGAGCAGACTGAGCCCAAAGAATCTGAAAAGCCTGTATCTTCTTCGAAAATTGATGTTGGATTTGGTGGTTCTGTTAGTGAACCGGGGTTAGGGTTTAAGCTTCCTGCATCCCATCCATTAACTACAAATACACAAAATAATTTGCTTCCACAAGTGACCTTGCCAACGGATAATATTGTCCCAGAGAAAGATTCAAATTCCTTTCCATTGTTTGGCACAAGTGCTGAAAGGGTGTCGCCATTTGCGTTTTCTGCCAATGGGCTTTCAGATAGTAAACCAAGTGCTAATTCAGATCCTAAAGCACTCGAGTCAACCAGGTTAGAAAATTATACGTACTTTATGTTTGTTTCTCCTTTAATATGGAGTAATATGGATTGCAGTAGGTCAGGCTGGGTTGACTCACAAAGGCTTTTTTGTTAATAATCTATAATAAAACGATATACTAGTCTAAGATAAGATAGAACTCAAATCAGCCCATTCATGATTAAACGAGAGTAAATTGTCACCTCTGATTTATTGTTTTGTGCTGAAATTTGAGGTTACTTGTCATTTTTGGATCCTCATCCCCCTCTTGTAATTGTGTAGTGTCTCCAATTTAGTCATAACAAATGGCCATGCAAAATTGACAGAGTCAAACAAGGTCGAAAATGGGAATGATCAGAAGTCAGCAAATATATTTGGAAAAGTCAAGCCCAACAAGACTGAAAGTGGGCGTTATTAGCAGCCAACAAATATATTTCGGATATCCGAGTCCAAGGATAGAAAGAGGAATGATCAGAATGCTGCAAACATATTTGGAAACTTTGATGCTCTGGCCTCTACTGCTCTTCCATGTACACCGACAAATGGTATATTCTCGTTTGGAACCTTCACCAACAACGTGAGCACTACTCTCAACACGACACCTCTCTCAAACCCTAATACATTTTCATTAGTGGTTCCTTTTACAGCTTCTAGTACCACTACCAGTTCACTTTTTAATTTTAGCTCCCCAAATGTTTCTTCCACCAGTATTGCTAGTACTGACACTACTACCACTATTATATCCACTACCACCCCTACCCCTGCTGCTATCTTCCCTACTTCTACCCCAACACCAGTTATCCCTTCGTCTGTTCCAGCTCCAGTTTTCAGTTTTGGGTCTGCTACTTCAACAACACCAACAATTTCAGTGGTGGAAACTGGGAACACCAGTGTTACAAATGACAAGGATTTGAAGTCCAACTTAACCAACTCACCCTTTGCTAGTACACCTTTTTCTATCACCACCACCACGGGAAGTGATCTCTTTGGCTTCAGCTCTCCAGTAGTTACTTCAACCACTAAGAATCGGTCACAGGCATCATTCTTCAATGTCTCTAATGGATCTCAGGCAAACACACAGGCATCTGTGGCTGTTACACCGTCTTACCTTTTCTGTTTGGCTCTAGGACCACTTCTATCCCATCTTCTACCTCTGGGACTTTTCCTTTTTTGTCCTCAGCTTCTACCATCGACACATCATCCAGTTTCGGTATTAGTTCCATGACTGCGTCATCAGAGGGTAAATATGGTAATCTCACTAGTGGACCCGCTACCAGCATATTTGGGTCCACTTGAGACCCGACAAAGTCTTTAGGATTTGGTATTACATTTAATTTTAGGGCATCTGCAACACCTACACCTTCTGCTACTACATCGCCTATAGTGTTTGGTGCATCTAGTACTCGTGGTTGAACAGGATTTTCATTTGGTGCTGGTGCTACTTCTTCCTTTTCAACCCCCACCCAAAATCAATCTCCTTTTGGAAATTCGACTCCTGTATTTAGAACTAGTGGTTCAACATTATTTTAATTTGGTGTTGGTGCTACTTCATCCTTTTCAACCCCTACCCAAAATCAATCTCCTTTTGGAAATTTGACTCCTATATTTGGAACTCCGACTCCTGTATTTGGAAATCCGACTCCTGTATTTGGAAATCCGACTCCTGTATTTGGAAATTCGACTCCTGTATTTGTAAATCTGACTCCTGTATTTGGAAATCCGACTCCTGTATCTAGAACTCCGACTCCTATCTGGTGCCACAACAAATAATAACGATCACATGAGTATGGACAGTGATCGAGTCAATAGTATATATATATATATATAGGCGAATTAGCAAATTGCTGCTAACCAAAGCAATAAATCAAAACCACAAATAAAATATAATTTCGGAAGTATTGATTTCGAAAGTAACCCTTTCTAGTCGTTTCCTGGGTCATTTTTGTTCCAACGAGGAATGAATTGAACTTCGTGTTGAGGGTTGTGATCGGAATTTTGAATAGTTTAATATTTTTGATTTGGTTTCTCTTTCTACAAAAATAATGCAAAAAACAAACAAAGGCAAGCAACAATTAAAGCAAACACGAATTAAGCACGAAAAACGTTAACGGGATTCTAACAACGCAGCCTAAAAACCTAAAACATCAAATTTTAACCCTAGAAATGCAAATTTAATTTCTAAAAGTCCTAAATGATTAAAAATAATTTTTAAAAAAAGAATTATATTTTTTGACTTTCATTTTATTTATTATGAATTAAAAACAGCTTTAATATAAAAATATTATTAAAAATATTAAACTATTTTATAAAATCTGAAAAAAATCAAGAAAAATTCTTAAGTCTATATTAATCATAGGAAAAATAAAATTGGCCAAACAGCTTATCTTAATAAGCTGTAAATAAGCTTAAATAAGCTGAAAGCTTATACTTCCAATTGCCCTTAATAAATAAGTGTTACAAGAGTCTAACGGAAAGTCCCAAGGGCGCAGATGGTTAAGGGGTGTGGTGTTAAAAACATTGGGCGATTAAGGTAGAGGTCTCGGGTTCGAGCCTGGGACTTCCCTATACTGCCCAATGTTTTTATTTTTTTTTCTTTTGTAAACATTTAACCAATAAGCTAAAATAAGAATTTTTTTAAAAACACACTTTTTATGAAAAGCTCAAATAAGCAAGAAAATAAGCTGATACAAATGATAGAATGCCTTAATAGACTTTAGATTTACTCTTTGAAACTGTTTTGGTTTTTAGGAGCTTTCACAAAGTTAAATAAGCTGTAGTGAGCACTAAAAAGCTAAAATAGAAAATGATTAACTCCTAATAAGCACTTGTGATTAAAAATTAAGCTAGATTACCTAAGGGATAAACAGGAAACAGATAATGCAAAAGGGCTTATACTACTATTTTAAAGGATTTAAATGACAAAAGAGCTTTTGCAACCCTAAAATAAGCTAGGCTAATATGCTTATGAGACCTCAAAAATGGAAAACAGATTGAGCTTAATATATAAGCTACATGTGATATGAATTTTAAGGCTTATATCACACTTTTGCTAACTTAGATTTGAGATTGAAAAGGGCTTTTAAAACTTAGAACACTTGCATACTAAAACTGTTTCTACATTAAACTTAGAATAACAATGAAACAGTTCCTATGAATTTAAACACTACTCTATATGCTGCAATAGATCATATTTGGTTATCTAGAAACACAACTTAAAAGCAAGAACTACAAGTCCTAAAAATTTCCATTGAAAAGTGGACTTAAAGACTTGGAAAATGAAAGAAAACTTGGACAGAATTTGACTAAAACCTACAAGTCAATTGCACACTTGACCAAACCCATTATACTGCATATATGAGTTAAACAAGCATGGAAATGACATCAAACAACACTTAATCAAAATCTAAGCAAATGAACTTGATTATAAAATAAAAACACCTCAGATTCAAACATTTGATAGACAACAATACAAAACTAAGATTTAAGCTTTAAAACCTTTTGAAAACAGATCATAAGGACCAAAATTAAGCTTAACAAAGTTGGTTTTAATGACCAATGGTGGCAAAACAACACTAATAAGGTAGTGCTAGCTATAAATCTGTTGTCCCAAACACCCCTTTAAAACTCAGATTTGCCAATTTAAACTTGATTAAGACTTTTTAAGCTAAAAAATTTTAAAAACAGATGTTTAACTAAGTATGTTAAGACTTAATAAGAAATTTTAAACTAATGATAAGCACTTAATCATAAGCTAACCCAATAAGCAGTTTTTGGCTTTTTAGGATAGATTTTTATCAAAACATAAACTAATGAGATTTAAACTATCAATAAGCACCAAATAGCAAATAAAGACAATAATAAGCATTAATAAACACAAATAAGACAGAAATAAGCAGTAAATAAGCAAAACATTAAATATTGAATAATCTTGAGAGTACAATGCTTGGAAGGATAACAATGCTTATAACAAAACTTAAAACATAGAATTTAACATAATTGCAGTAAAGTAAAATGCTGGAAAAGAAAAAGTTCAAAGATGATGTTCTCTTGCTCTAAATCTTCTTCTATTTATAAGGTTGTGTGGTGAGATAAGACTGCCACCCTTGAATTCTTCCCAATCATACCAAAATTTCTTATGGAAAGCAATAAGAATAGCCAATCAACATTAAAGCGCCATTTGACTTTGTCCCTTGCTGTTTTCGCATTTACTTGTCTAATAGGGGGCCTTGAATGTGCCCACGTGGCACTGGCATGTGTTAGGGATCGAGTATGAGTGTGTTGAAGGCGTTCGTAGCATTGGAGAAGTGGTCTTGGCATGTTTTGGGCCTTTCCGCCTTTTTCGGGATTAATTTTTTATATTTCAAAATCGGGGGTTAAAGGGTTAACGGACGTTTGTGAAAAAGGACTAACGATGTGATGCTTTGGACTAACGGTGTAATTGGGTTAGGGACTATGGTTAAAACGGTTGGGTTATTTGGGCCGGTTTAACATTTTAATGGTTTTGGGCTTTTTATTTTTTTAAGGCTTTTGTATAAATGGCATAATGGGCTGACTTGACCCATTAACTTAGGTTGGGTTGGCCTACTAAAATGAATACGCCTTCGGCTTTGTCTTTTTACGCTCTTTCTATTCCCGTGCTCGGTTTTGTCCGGTTTTTGCCTTGTTTTTGTCTTTTTGTGAATATCCGTTACATGCACAGTAAATAAAACAAAACAAGCATATATTTGGGCTTTTATGTCCGTTTTTTGTTATTTAAGCTCGTTTTATTGAAATAAAAGTATGTGTATTTAAGCACATACCAAATCCCCTCATACTAAACTATTGTTGTGTCCTCACACAATGAAATAAATCCATGTTTAGAAAACCAAAAACTTCAATCCCCTTGAATTAAATACTTTGAAAAGTAGCAAAGTGTAAAATTTAAAGGAATTAAGAAATTACTAGTTTTTGAAACACTCCCCGTTTTCCATTTTCTTTTTTGCACACATTTTTTTCTTATTTTCCATTATATACAACATGCTTGACTTTCATTATTGATCATAACATTTAGGATCACTAAATAAGAAACAACTCAATCCTAAGGTGCCCTAGAAGGATAAATTCATCATTCTTGATTTTTCACTTATTCCTAAACTAAGCTTAAAAATGAAATCATTGTTAATTACAAGTTAGGATGCTAACGCTACTCATATTTGTAATTTATGTAAAACTTTTCCTCCCGACAGATATTAATATTAAGGGGTGTGTGTGTGTGCTCAGTTTGAATTTTGACCATCCAACCCACGTTTTTAGACAGTTATAATCTTTCCAAGTTTCACGTTCCACTTTTAGTTATACGAATTCAAAGGTGAGATTGTCCCATGTAGCAACATTTCTACTCGGCACATCCCAACCTCGTCGGCTAAGTGACCGGGCTTTTGACACCCCTCAGAGAATAATTTGTCGAGACTCTCCGACTTTTGAACCCTTTACTAAAAATTTTCCGTAAAACTTAGTAAGTTTATAACTCAAAGCAAGCTAATTCCTCCAAAACTAAGACATTGTAGGTAAGTTAATTCCTTTAGAGTGACTTTCTTCTCGGAACCTCCCGACCTCATCGGTCAAGTGCCCAGGCTTTTGACACCTCACAGAGAATACTTATCAGAATTAACAAACGTCCAGTTTCAAAATTTTGTAAGGATTAACAAGTTTAAGTTCAAAAGAATGTTTAAATTTTAGAAAAAGATATTTTTCCTTTATTTATTAAGCAACATATACTAGCAACATTATTATATTTTTCACATCATTTTTATTTTTTCATTTTTTTGCAACATTTATATTTACACCGTATAAAGGGAAAATTTCTTTTTTGAAAATTAAAACATATTTTGATCAAAAACTCTTATTTATCAATTCATCGATAAAGCTTTTTACTCTAAAAATTTAAGAGTGATAAAACTCTAACTTGTCTTTTAAAAATAGCACATATTATTAGTCATTTTAGAAGCTACTGGGAGAAAAAGCCACAAATTACACTTATGAGCTTTTAAGATTTCTAACTAATTCTTGCTTAGCATTCAACTTATATTTAACTTTATCATTTCTCGTTCTTCGCAAATTTAAAATCTTTAATAAAAAGATCCGCGAATGCTTAGCCAAATAAAATTAAGCTTTGCATATTTAAAGTCATTTATGGAAATTTGCAAAATCTTGGCCTTTTGAGCTAGAATTCTCATTTTAAAGCTTCTTGTATAAAAGACTAGCAAAAGCTTATACATTTATAAAGGTTAAGGGAGTAAGCTAGAGCTCCACATGCTCGGTCAAGTCAAAAATTATTCTTACTCTCACCAGCGGAAAGTCAACATTTGTGATAAACACTTATTTTATTTTTACAAAAATCTTTTTTTTTTAATTTTGGCATAAAATCACTTTTTTGTATTTTCTTGGTAAAACGAGGTTACGTGAAAGATATAGACAAATGCAAGTGAGATCAAATTGATAGTTTCCCCCCTCATACTAGAACGATACATTTTCCTCAATGTGAGGGTTGCCACCCCCTTATACTAATTACAATGCATATTCCTAATATAAAAGGGAATCTCACGTAAATCTAAAGCCGTTTATTAATTATGCCAAAGGTTAAACGTTAGTCAATAAGATCAAGGATATAGGATTCCCAAAATAAGCATGCAAAGGAATGAAGATCGAGTGAGCGTTGGACAAAACGACGAGCACGAGAGTCTTTATAATCTAGGTAATCCTGACAAAACACAGACAACAAAAACACGAGATTGGAAGAGGCGAGCCCCCTCACGTCACACTTATTAGAAAATTAAAAGAAGACAGAAACATTGGTTGCCTCGCAAGAAGCACTTTGTTTTTGTTAACCGAGTCACGAGCTTTACTCGACCCTGAATTTAATTGTCCATGGGGAAGGTTTGGAGATCCGAGACAACCATGGGTAGTATGTCCCCTCCAAAGTAATGTTTGAGTCTATGACTGTTCACCTTGAAGTTAGGTCCGTTGGTTGAAGATAACTCAACGGCACCATATGGAAAAACTTGGGTGACGGTGAACGGTCCAGTCCAGCGGGTCTTAAGCTTGCCCGAGAAAATCTTTAATCGATAATTGAAGAGAAAGACTCGATCACCAACGTTAAAGACGCGGTTCTTGATTTTGGAGTCGTGAATCTTCTTCGTTTTCTCTTTGTAGATTAAAGAGTTCTCGTAAGCTTGATCACGAAGTTCATTAAGTTCATTCATTTGAACTTTCCGGTGATCACCCGCGGTCTTAAGGTCGAAGTTGCAATGCTTCAAGGCCCAATATGCCTTGTGTTCAAGTTTGATAGGGAGATGACAAGCCTTCCCGTACACAAGCTTATAAGGAGTACACCCGATGGGTGTCTTAAACGCGGTACGGAAGGCCCATAATGCATCTTCCAACTTATCGGACTAAGAAGCACGGTTTTCACCTATGATTCTTTCTAATATACGTTTCAAACCACGATTTGAAACCTCAACTTGCCTACTAGTTTGTGGATGATACGCGGTAGAAAGTCGGTGGGTAACCCCATATTTAAGCATGACCTTTGCGAATTGGTCATTGCAAAAATGAGTACCGCGATCACTAATAATAGCACGAGGAGTTCCAAAAAGGGCGAAGAGAGATTTTAAGAGCCTACAAACAACTCGGGCATCATTAGTGGGGAGCGCTTTCACTTTAACCCATTTTGACAAGTAGTATACGGCTACGAGAATGTACTTGTTCCCTCGAGAAGACGGGAACAGGCCCATAAAGTCGATGCCCCATATGTCAAAGATCTCGCAAACTTGAATTGCATTTTGAGGCATCTCATCACGTTGCGAGATTTTGCCTTGACGTTGACAAGCGTCACACCGTGTGACCAAGTCATGGTTCTCTCAGTAAATAGTCAGCCAATAGAAACCGGAATCAAAGACTTTTTTAGCGGTGTAGTTGGCACCATGATGTCCCCCGGTGGGACCATTATGGCAGGCCATGAGGATATCAACGATTTTTTGCCGTATACACACCGTCTAATCACTTGATCCGCACAAATCCTAAACAAGTAGGGGTCGTCCCAAAAATAATGCTTAACATCCTTAAAGAATTTCTTCTTTTGTTGGGACGACATCCCTTTTACAATAAAGTTCCCCGCATGGTAATTTGCAATATCGGCAAACCATGGGGTGTTAGAATCACCACGAAAAGTCACCATCCCAAGTGTCTCGAGAGGAAATGTTTTGGTAATTTCCTTTTTCTCGGGATCACTTTGATGGGGATTCTCTAGTCTAGACAAGTGGTCGGCCGCTAGATTCTCCGCTCCTTTTTTATCACGGATAATGACATCAAATTCTTGGAGGAGAGGAATCCACCGGAGCAATCTCGGTTTAGCATCTTGCTTAGCGAGCAGATACTTGAGAGCCGAGTGGTCTGTATACACTATGGTCTTTGACAAGACTAAATAAGGTCGGAATTTCTCAAAAGCATATACTACGGCTAATAAATCTTTTTTCATGGTAGTATAATGGGCTTGGGTATCGGTCATAGTCTCGCTCGCATAATGTATAGGCTGAAAATATTTGGTCTTACGTTGCCCCAGGACTGCCCCAACTATAAAGTCACTAGCATTACACATAATTTCAAAGGACAAGTCTTAATCGGGGGCAACTAATATCGGAGCTTCAGTTAGTTTCTTCTTAAGGGTCTCAAACGCCTCTCTACACTCGGTCGAGAAAATGAACGGAGTCTCTTTTTCAAGAAGATGGGTCATTGGCCAGGCGATTTTAGAAAAATCTTGAATAAATCGAAGATAAAACCCGGCATGACCTAGAAAACTCCAAATTCCTTTAACGGACGTGGAAGGAGGTAATTTTGCAATAACATCAACTTTTACCCTATCCACCTCAATCCCAGATTTCAAAATCTTGTGGATGAAGACAATGCCCTCTTTGACCATGAAATGGCACCTCTCCCAATTTAGAACAAGATTGGTGTCTTCGCACATTTTGAGCATTTTGTCTAAATGGGAGAGGCAAGATGAGAAGGAATCCCAGAAGACTGAGAAATCATCCATGAAGACTTCCCTTGTTTCCTCGATCATGTCGTGGAAAATGGCCATCATCCACCTTTGGAACGTGCCAGGAGCATTACATAAGCCGAAAGGCATACATCGATAGGCAAATGTTCCATAAGGGCAAGTGAAAGTTTTCTTCTCCTGGTCTTGCGGGTCAATAGGGATTTGGAAATACATAAAGAATCCATCTAAGAAAAAATAGTACTCATTCCCAGCTAATCGTTCTAACATTTGGTCCATGAAGGGTAACAAGAAATGGTCTTTTCGGGTAGCATCGTTAAGTTTCCTATAGTCAATACAAACACGCCACCCGGTAACTAACCTAGTCAGAATTAACTAGTTATCTTCATTTGTCACAACGGTCATTCCACCCTTTTTAGGGCTAACCCACGGACTATCCGAGATAGGGTAAATCAATCCGGCATGAAGGAGTTTTACAACTTCCTTTTTGATAAATTCATGAATTTTTGGATTAACTCTTCTTTGATGTTGGACCGCCAGTTTAAAGTCATCCTCCGTTAAGATTTTATAAGTGCAAAATTACGAGTCAATACCCTTAGTGTCAGAGAGTTTCCAAGCAATTGCTTGCTTGTGAGACTTTAAAACCTTTATGAGGCGTTCCTTCTCTTCGTCTTTCAAGTTTTTAGCAATAATGATGGGTAATTTATTGGTACCCTCCAAAAATGTATACTCGAGATGAGAAGGTAAGTCCTTGAGTTCAAGCTCCAAGGGTTCATCAACTAAGGATTTAACGCTTTTAAGTTCTTCATACTTTAGGTCCTTCAAAGGGAGAGGAGAGTACGGGTCTTTATTTAATATTTCTTCAATTAGATGAATGTCTCCCTCCAGATCAAATTCAGCATCATCAATTCCCGATGGAATTGAGTCACTTGCAAAACAAGCTTTTATTTCTTCTAGAATGAAATCACCTCCCTCAAATAGAGTAAGGGAGGGTGAAGATTTAGCAATGATTGGTTCAGAAATTGGAGTAGGATTGCCACTCTCTGAATTATTAGAAAATCCTAACACTTCTTGAGAATACTCCTCATAAGCTATATCGATGACATCAATTCGGTTAATTGATTCAGCATCATTGTCGGAGTATCTTGAAGTGTTACTAACTTTGAATGTTATGGCTTCTCATCCTAGGAGAGTTAATTTCTTTCTACCGTAAACATCAATCAAAGCTTCGTGCCGTGTCCTCAAAAAGGGTTTTGAGAATTAAGGGAACTCGAGGGATCAGAACAACATTATAATCTACGACTTCTAAAGGTCCGCCGAAAAATGGAACTTTCCTACTCTCACAAAGACATCTTCAGCAATGTCGGTTGGTATAGTAGTAGACCGATCCGCAAGCTCAAGAATCATTTGAGTAGGAGTAAGTTCGGGGAGTAAAAGCTTCCTCCATATGGAGAGAGGCATCAAGTTGATGCTTGCCCAAGATCGGCCAAGGCTAAGCATTCAACAATCTTTGGAAAATTACATAGAATGAGGAATTTACCGGGGTCTCCTAGTTTTTCGGGTAACTTCTTTAGGATAACTGCCAAATAATTCTCATTCACCGGTGTATTGGCTAATTCAAATAATTTCTCCTTATTGCTGAGAAGATTCTTAAATGTGGAAGCAAATTTGGGCATGTAGAGTAAAGCATCCGTGAAGCTAAGATCGAAGTGTAAGCTTCGAAAGATTTGAAGAAACTTCATCATTTGATGGTCATCTCTTTCTTGGAGCTTTTGGTTGTTGAGTCTCGAAGGATAAGGTAAATTCGGTTTAGGCTTAGGAGCGTTAATGGACACAAAGGTTGGTGCTTGAGTTTTGACATCCGGAGGTTAGACTTTTTCGGTACTTGGTTGCACCGGATCCTTTGTTACCTCGGGCTCTCTTTCCACCTCCTTGGGAGAAGAAGAGAAGGGAGGAGGAATCGGAGGTCCATCGTAAGAAACACCACTTCAGGTGGTGATTGCTTTCAAGTCACCTTTCGGGTTAGCAACGGTATTGCTAGGAAGAGGACCCGAACCTCGCGGTGGTTAACATTTGAAAATAATTGCTCAACATATTTTCCAGCTTGTTGTTTTGTTGCAACATCGTGGCCTGAAATTCGTTTTTAACTTAGTTTTCATAGTAGTGATTTGATTTTACATAGCTCGCATGTTTGTGTCATTAACTTTTATGTAGTTTGCGAGTACATTTGACGGAGCAGCTTGAGTTGGTGGAGTCAAAGCTCGGTAAGTCGAATTAAGAAGCAAAGCCTTAACGGCATCGGTACGTGTAGCAACATCAGGTGAAAGACCTGAGGTAGAAGTACTTGTACTTACTTTGGCAACAACCGGTCTGTTTCGTGAAGTGCGAACTTTCGACTTATTTTCGATAAGGGTTAAGGCATTCTTAGGAGTCTTAGTCAAAAGATTGCCATCGGTGGCAAGGCACTGGTAGTAAGGATGTGGTCCACCACAAGTAACACAACTCTCTTCAACCGCTTTAACGGAAGCTGGAGGAGGGGTTGTGTTTTTAAGAAGCAAAGCCTTTACGACATCGGTGAGTGCAGCAACATCGGGTGAAAGACTCGAGGTAGAAGTGTTCGTACTCGCTTTGGTAATGACCGGTTTGTTTCGTGAAGTGCGAACTTTTGACTTATTCTCGATAATGGTTAAAGCATCTTTAGAAGTCTTAGTCAAAAGATTGCCACCGGCGGCTGCATTCAACGAATCTTGATCGGTTGATGTTAAGGAATTATAGAAAGTATCAATTTGGTGTAATTCCGTGAAACCGTGATGTGGGCATGTACGAAGGAGATCTTTGAATCGCTCTCATGCCTCACAGAATGATTCATCAAATCGTTGCTGAAAATTTGTAATCTCATTTCGGAGATTTATGGTTTTTGAAAGAAGAAAGAATTGGTTAATGAATTTGGAAACAAGATCTTCCCAAGTCACTATAGAGCGAGGGGGTTCTTTTTCGAGCCAAATGCGGGCTGCCCCTCGAGGGAAAACGGAAAAAGCATAAGCCTAATTGATGTATTAGGCACATCTTTATACTTAATCGTCGAAGTAATCTATTTAAACCAACGAATGTGAGCATGAGGATCTTCCTTCTCAAAACCGCAAAATTGTTTAGAAGTTACAAGATTGAGTAAACCGTGTTTAAGCTCAAAATTCTCCGCTAGAATAGCGGGAATAATGATCGCATCTCCGTAACCCTCGGTGGGTGCTTGGAGCAATTCCGCCATAGTACGTGTATCGGCCATCATAACTATGGGTTTTTCAACAATAGTCAGATCGACTTGTTGTTGGGAACGTTTTTTATTACGACATCTTTTGGGAGTTGTTGACGGTTCGACAATTGGACCTGACGAACGAGTGCGCATACACTAAAAACAAATCTTTTATTAAAAATGAAGCACAAAAATTATTTTTGGTAACCGGAAGTCAAAGGTGCACGGTAGCTCTCTAGAAAAACGCACAAATAAGCGGAGGAGCGGGTAAACGCAAAGCGTTTTAAAAACCTTCTCCTTTCGGGTCGAAGTTCGTTGGATCAACCCTCCTTATACCTCTCTTATAGGTTGTAATCCTAAAGGTTAGCCGATTTAACATTTGACAACTCGATTTCTTTTGTTGTTTTTTATTTTTATTTTGGATTTTTGATTACTTTATAATAATTTTGTATTATTTTTTATATATACGAAAATATTCACAAAAACAAGAATAACTTCCGAGGAAGGTTCTTCAAAAAACAATCTTCAAACAAAAGCTTGAAATTCGTAACACATCCTCCCCGGCAACGGCGCCAAAAATTGATCGAGTCAATAGTGTGTGTGTGTGTGTGTATATATATATATATATATTTTTTATTTATAAAAAAAATATATATATATATATATATATATATATATATATATATATATATATATATATAATATAGGCGAATTAGCAAATCGGTTCTAACCAAAGAAATAAACCAACTCACAAATAAAATATAATTCCGGAAGTATCGATTTCAAAAGTAACCCTCTTTAGTCGTTTCCCGGGTCGTTTTTGTTCCAACGAAGCGTGAATTGAACTTCGTGTTGAGGGTTGTGATCGGAATTTTGAATAGTTCAATATTTTTGATTTGATTTCTATTTCTACAAATATAATGTAAAAAACAAACAAAGGCAAGCAACGATTAAAGCAAACATGAATTAAGCACGAAAAAACGTTAATGGGATTCTAACAACGCAACCTAAAAACCTAAAACATCAAATTTTAACCATAGAAATGCAAATTTAATTTCTAAAAGTCCTAAATGGTTAAAAATAATTTTAGAAAAAAGAATTATATTTCTTGACTTTTATTTTATTTATTATGAATAAAAAACAGTTTTAATATAAAAATATTATTAAAAATATTAAACTATTTTATAAAAATCTAAAAAAATAGGAAAAATTCTTAAGTCTATATTAATCCTAGGAAAAATAAAATTGGCCAAACAGCTTATCTTAATAAGCTGCAAATAAGCTTAAATAAGCTAAAAGCTTATACTACCAATTGCCCTTAATAGATAAATGTTGCAAGAGTCTAACGTAAAGTCCCAAGGGTGCAGATGGTTAAGGGGTGTGGTGTTAAAAATGTTGGACGGTTAAGGTAGAGGTCCCGGGTTCGAGCCTGGGACTTCCCTATACTGCCCAATGTTTTTATTTTTTTTTCTTTTTTAAACATTTGACCAATAAGCTAAAATAAGACTTTTTTGAAAAGACACTTTTTATAAAAAGCTCAAATAAGCCAGAAAACAAGCTAATACAAATGA
>BQNB010040961.1:21655-47064 GCA_026074375.1 Tanacetum coccineum | reverse complement strand
TATACTGGTATTCATGTGTTGGAGACAGTTAATGGACTAGTGATACATATGTTTGTTGACAAGAAGTATCCTCTCTCTGTCAACCTTATCGAAAGGATGCTTGATCATCAGCTGGAAATTTGTCACGACACAGTGGGTAATGAACTTACCACTGCGGTTCAGTTGATTGCCTTTCTCAAGAAATAAATTTCTAATTTAAGGCGTCCTAAGGTTCATGACTGGTATTGTTAAGTTTGTTATATATCTCTTATTATTTTTTTTTCTTTTTCTGTTTTCTTCTATATTTTGTGCAGCTTGTTGTAAATGGTTTTTGTCTCTTGGAAAATCTTGGTTTTTGGTATACTCTTTTGGAACTAGATCACTTAGTTTTTAAACTGCAGATGAGCATTTTGGTTTTCAGGGTCATCTTTGTATTTCATTGATCTAAGTTGATAAACTGGTTTTATGGCACACTCTTTAACGGAAAATAAATTTTTTTTGGTGCAACACTCTATGGTTCTCAATTACCAGGCCATCAGGCTAGAATCAATTGAGGTATGGTTTCAATTCCCAGGTTTATGACCAGAATGAATTGATAGAGCTTTAATGATTTGCTTAAAATCATAGAGTCCCTCAACTGACTGATGTTTCAAGTACCAATAAGTTGAGATGGTTTGCAATCCACCATGGGAGTAACCCTTTCTGGGTCCCAAGGATTGTCTAGCCCACAAGCAAACGGCTATGTGGTAAAGGCTTATAAAATCCGTTGTTGGTTGCCAGGTTACCCAAAACTGGATGGTTTTCACTTGCCATGTTCTTGGAATGAAAAGTGGCTAGTCCAAGAGGGTACGGCTCTTGGTAAAGACTAAATCAAATCCGTTGAAGGCTGTGATGGTTTGCCAAAAATCATTAGGGATCTCAACTCGCCAATGTTTCATGTACTAAAGAGTTGAAAATGGTCTCAGTCCTCCATGGATTTGACCCTTTCTGGGTGCCAATGGACTGACTAGCCCAAGAGTGAATGGCTACTTGGTAAAGGCTCACCAAACCCATTCATGTAGCTGTGGTGGTCATGTTGTAGTCCATGTTTAGATGCTAATTTTCTTGTTGCTGATTCAAAGTTTATGAAGATTGCTTTTGGAGACGGTTTCAAGATGTTGCTGATCAATCCTCTGGTGTGTTCAACGAAAGATCTATCTAGAAACTTGAAGTTAACAGTGTCAAATTCAAGTTTAGGGGAGGATTGTTAGGAATTTTGTAATAAGAGAATTACTACTAGTAGGTATGTAGTTTCTACTGGTAGAGTAAAAGTTCCTGCTGGCAGTGTAGTTCCTACTGGTAAGGATAGTAGTATAGTTAGTACTGGCGGTACAAAAGTTATTCCTGCTGGTAATACAATATTAGTCCTGGAAGTATTATGCTTACTCCGGGTTGTTAGTAAAGTTAGTTAGTAATAGGGATATGCATGAGATATCCTAGGAAGTGATAACACTTATCACTTTAGCTTTTAGTTAGGGTTTCACAAGTATTTAAGAAACCTACAGCCTTGGATGAAGGTAACTGATTGATTCATTAGAAAAACACGTTTATTATCAATAGAAAAGATCCATAAAGGATCATTGTTTAGTAATTCTTTAACTCTGTTGTTTATATTCCGCGTAAACAATAGTTTAATTTGTTAGAGTCTCTCTTAGAGTTGCTTGTGATTACATAAGTGCTCTACAACCTTAACAGGCTTGAAGATCTATCTAGGATTGGACCTACAATTTCAATCAAAAATCAATTTTAATTGAATTATTAGGTTTACACCATAAACATAAAAATAATCGTGAATAATATAAATCAAATGGATTTTAACACAACTGAAGCTTACATAGATTATTTGCTCAAATCAAAGCTATGCGAATCACTATAGATTGACATATGAAGTCTGCAAAATAAAAAGTAACAATAAGATTAGTCAACCTATATCCAAATCACAACAACATGTAATACATATACGATTGAATATGTTGCTTATACATTTGTTTTTAAATCAGTGTTAGAGAGAGAGATTGATTTAAATAGGTGTTAAAGAGAGATTGTTTATTAATATGGAATTGTAACTGATTGTAGAAGAGTGTAGAAGAAGAATCAATTAATGTTAGGTTTTGAATGTGTTTTGAATATTATAATGTTAATTGAAACCGATGAATGTTTTTAATGCATGTTTGTAATGATGGTGCAATATGGTGTTGTACTTGTGGTTAATTAAGGTAGTCTACATAAGAAAATTTAATAAAATAATTAATTCGTATGCTTTAAAGAGTTGTCAAAAACCTTATTTTATTACATAGTATATAGTATAGATAGGTATAAACTTTGCCAAGATCTTCATTTAGAATTCAAAGAAGGGAAGTGATTTAGCCACGGGAGAAATTGATCCGCCTACGGTAAATGAAAGTGGAATTACACATTTGCCCATGACATGTATTTATGATTTATCTTTATTTTCTTACTTCCAGCATTGAGTTTTAACATTAACACAACTTATTTTTTCTGTGTACTTTTCAATATTTTATTTTTTTGAAAAGCTATACTTTTCAATATTTTACTTCGCATTTACAAACATCGTTGCCAAAGCCGTGTTATCTCATCGCTTGGCGAATCTTCTTTTTTCATACTTGGGAGGTAAATTCATTTATGTGAAGTATAGATTTTACGAAATACAATAACTAAAGGACTGAAATAATAGAACATCACGACTCTTTTCATATGATTTATTTTTCATCATCGATTTCAATCAATGATTCTAAATATTATGCAATTTGTTCTCGTAACTGCATTAGCAGCATTAATGTTCTCTATTCCTTTGTTGTTGAAAGTGATCCAAAACAGAAGCAGATATCACTTATGCAGATTTTTATCAAATTTGGGGAAATTGGACTTATAGGAAATTAGACACAAATGAAAATGGCAAGCTCTCTTTATGAATAACAGATTTGAAAAGAAAGCTGGGAGAAAAGATGAGAATTTAATAACAAGGATGCTGTAAGGTTTGACAAAAAGAAGGTCCAAATGTTTATAAATCTTAGATTTGGGTCCACTTTGCTACGGGAAATGGTACAGGAAAACAGTTGGATTCTAAAGCAAGGTACTCTTCATTCAAACTGAAGGAGCTAGAGAAGACATAAGAACCAAAGGCCTTGTTGTCTGTTGATTCAATGTTAAACTGGTCAGATCATAAAGGTGAAGATGTGGAAATTTGGTGCTAGGCTAAGTTAAAATGGGATGATTGCTGGATCTGAGGTAGGACGCTACGTATGCTACTGGTAATGCTTTCACTAGAGTGATGTACTGATGAGTGGTGTTTCTAATGACTTCTGCTACAATTGCCCTCATGGGTATCTCTTCTGAGGTACAAACTTGTCCTTTTGGTTGTGAACATCTATATGCTGAAATTAAAAAAAGAATTTGACAATGTAGAAGCTCAATACAAATAGTGTTATATTCAGGTTCAAGCATATAAAAGTACTTTACAAACTTTTAATAAAACACACAGAAGGGATGTTATCCCTCAAATAATCATCCTAGCATTAGAAGAAGAATTTAGATATCTTAACTAACTGCTAATTTATAAAACACAACAAAACAAGCTAAAAATACTGATAAACTAAATGAAAGCTAAACTTGACAACCTGAATGCGAAAGGATAAACTTGAGGAGTCCTAATGCAAGATTTGACAATGGAAGATTCTTTCCAAAAACTGGTCAAATTGATCAATCAAGTTGGAGCGCATAGGGGGAGCTCTCTACTTTGCTAGTCAAAGCGAGAGAGTGATTAAAGGAATGAGATGAATGGGCGAGACGAATAGAGTGAAAGTCCTACTATCTATGATACAGTACATTGAGAGCGTCTTAGGGCGGGGATCGCGCGAGGGGGTAGCGCTTGGCGGTTTGACACATAGCGCCCTAAGGATGTTGGCAGAGAAACCTCTCCATGACAGGTATTTGTTCAAACTGTTGGAATGCATGCTTTCCTCCTCCTCTATACAAGAAAATTTCATGACTCCTTCCAACAATCCCTGCCTTGATGAAACATAAGTTTACCTATGGTTTCAAATCCAATAATATTTTGAAACTAACTCTGTATCTAATGACTTTGTCTCTGTTATAACAGTGACAAGTCCTCAAGACGCAGAGACCACTACTTTTTCATCTTGATGTTTCACGTGTCAAGTCCTCAATCTTCAAGACCAATGATACCTTAAGCCTCTACCCCTGGTTCAGTTGAACTCAAAACAATGAACTAGAGACTGCTGATCGCAACAACCGAGTTTCCACCAAAGATAATCCCTATTTTTTCTTTTTAAGAGAATGTAAAACCTCCTAGGAATTTATGTAATAAGATTGCGGAGTAAACAGTATAATCTTTTGTAACAGAAAGTTTTTTGGTTCTAAGACATGTTTTGTTTGTGGTAGTAAATTTCATTTGATAAAAGATTGTGATTTTTATAAGAAATAGTTGGAATTGAATAATAAACCTATGTGTACTAATGTTGCAAATATTCCCTCATTTGTACCAAAAGCAAGCGTTTGGTTCCTGCTTAAGTAGAATATACAACATCTGTTATTGCTGGTAATGAGGAATAGAACAACATCTTTCCTGCTGGTATAGTGAATAAGACCAAACATATGTTCATGTTGGTAGAAACCTTTTTCTGCTGGTTGGAAAAATACTCGACTCATAAGCTCAAACCTATGACCAAGACCAACAAGCCTTTAATTTTCAACACTTTTGTAGTCTGAGGTATATAACTAATGAATATGGATGAGGGAAGATAGGGGAACTGCTGTTTAAGAGCCGCTTAAATCACACACAAAAACCCCTCAACAATAGTTGTTCTTTCGAAGAAACTTCCAAAGGCCAAATATGCAATGGGATCCAAGAACAATGGTGGATCTGCTCATCAATCTTAATGGTCACTACGGTCTCACAAACAGAGAGGCACACAGACATTAAAATGATCCACAAGGCAGGTCCAAGTCAGTAATGACTTAGGTCTCTCATGTATACTAATGTGTTGTTATATTATGCATTGTAGGAAAATCCTTATAAGAATAAAGATTTAGGAATTGTAGAATCAGTGGTGCTTGTTGGAGAACATGACAGGAAATAAGGAGAAATTGGATACTTTGTGAAGATTGTAGGAGGTACAAGGACTTTTGGGTGAGATGGCAAAATCACTGGAAAAGGCACCATAAGACTTCTAAATTTAACTTTGAAAATGTTTATTAATGTGAAGAGCTTCAATAACTTTATCTTGTTCTCTGTATCACAAATTTGTAATACCAAGAACAAGAGTTCCTTTTTATGATAAAGATGCCTAGTTTCTCTCTAAGGAGTTCTCCAACTACCTGAGAAAATCAGTGGTTCGTCAGAATTCCAAGAAGGCACAATCTCTAACTGTTCATTTGTCTGACAATCCAAACTGAAAGATTGATATATTCCTTGTTTGCTGGCAAAAGCACCATAGGAAGAAGTCTAACCAAATTGCATAGACGGATGGCTCATGAGTAACTTCAAGAACCCATGAACATAAAGCGGTCTAAGCATGGATTGATCAATGGAAATACCCTCTAAAACTCCTTCACAAATAAGCAACAAATCTGTGTGCCTTAATCAAAGGAAAAGCAACACAAGTCTGCTTCTTACAAAGGCCATCACTGCTATGAGCACCATTTCTACTCCTCATCCATTACTTCATATGGATCTTTTTGGTCCCTACTTATCCATCAAAGCATTGATCACGAAAGTACTATTCCTTGCGGTGGTTTACATATGACCTTTAGCAATTTTACTTGGGTTTTTCTTTTGGGAATAAGGATGAAACAAAGGTATCCTTAAGGACTTTATTACTTTTTATTGAAAACCATTTAACTAAAAAGGATAAAGCCTTGACGGTGTGAAATGGACTCGAGGTTTTTAAAAATTCTAAATTAATTGAACTCTGTGGGTCAAAGGGGATTAGAAGGGATTACAGTAATGCCAGAACCCCACAACAAAATGGGGTTGCAGAAAGAAAGAATAGAACCCTCATAGAGGCAGCAAGAACTATGCTTGCTGAACTCCAATGTTACCTCACCAAGTTTGGACAAGAAGCATTAGTATTTTGGCCTGATATGTCTTGAACAGGGTTCTAGTGATTAAACCCCATAACCAGAACAGACCTATGAACAATGTCTGGGAAAGTTCCCAACATCAAGTCACTCTTAAATCTTTGGTGTCTTGTGACCATACTTAACACCGTGAACCACTTGGGAGAAATTTGATGGGAAAAGCTGATAAAGGCTTTATTGTTGGGTATGCTGCTCATAGCAAGGCTTATAGGGTCTACAATTTATCCAGCAAAAAGATAGAAGAAACACTTAATCTGAGATATCTTGAAGATAAACCTAATGTTTAGGGTTTGGATCATGCTTGGTATTTTGACCTTGACTATTTGACTGATTCTTTAGGTTATACTCGTTTCAAAACTAATCAACCTACAGGTAACCCCAGATAACTAACATACATGCAGTACACAAGCGAATCAGATTCGTAGTGTAGATGAACAAGTCATAGTCTGTGTTCCGTCTTTTTCCTTCTAACCTTCTTTTTAAGTACATGAGGTTAATGAGAGCTTCTGACATGGTGTGAGTGCAGTTCAGATCATGCAGAGAACTTGCCTAGGCTTCAAAACAAGCTTATGAAAGCACAACTGCCTTGATAAGTTGAGCAGCATCTGAGTCAAGCTGATATTGCAACCAGTAGGAATGGAGTTCCTGCTGGTAAGGTTGTTTCTGCTGCTGGTGTTACTGATGGTTCTACTGATCTATCTACTCCTATTTTTACACCTGTTCACACTGCTGCAACATCACTTCCTCCTGGTCACTCTTTGGGCTCAAGTGAACATTCTACAAGATATCCTTCTCCATCTGAACTTGCCAATTCAGTCCTCAAGATTCAGAAAATAGACATACACCACATCCTAACTCTGGCATTTTTCCTCATCCTCTTCATAATGATGAAGATTTTTGGTGGTACTTGGTCACCACTTAGCACCAAGTATAGTATGTTTTGACTCTGTTCCTACTAAGAGGAATGAACGAACTATTCATCCCCTCAAACAATAGATACTTGGTCTCACTCACCTGTATTCCATGACAAGAGGTACCCTTGAAGAAGTCTACATTTGGATGCAATTGCTTTGTTAGCTATGTTCATGAATCTAAGCAAGGAACAATCACACAGTGCGAGAGAGAGAGAGAGTGCCTGTGTCTGTTTGCTTGCTTTCTATCACAACTATTTGAACCAATCAGTTTTGCTCAACTCTAATGATCTTGCTTGGATTGAACTATGCAATATGAATGCAACAGTTTGTTAATAACAGGAGGTAAGGAAGCTTGTCCCTCATCCAATGGAAAATTACTTATTGGGACAAAATGGATTCTGAAGAACAAACTAGATGGCCAATGGTAATTGACAGGAATTAAAGCCATGTTGGTTGCTCAAGTCATAACAAGAGGAGGGCAATTGATTATGATGAGGTAATTGCGTCTAGTTGCTAGAATTGAAGGCATTGAGAACAGATATCCTAGCATTTTCCTCATATATAGGATTATATGGTATATAAATGGGATTACAACGCAGTGCTTTCCTTGAATGGGAAAATAAAGAAGAATGTATGGTTACTCAACCCAGGGATTTGAAGATCCTCATATTCCCTAAGCTTTTTACAAGAGTTTTGAAATCATTGAATGGTCTTCATCAAGCACCGAAGGTCCTGGTAATGCCAAGATTGTCTACTTTATCTGTTAACCAGCATAATTACAAGAAGAGGTACAATAGACAAAACCTCTTTATTAAGAAGAATTCCAGTGGATATCATACTTGTTCCGGTCTATTAATATGACATTATTTTTTTGGTTTCTAAACAAACAAGGCCTGTGTGATGAGTTTGAGTCTTGATGAAAGATAATTGAAGATGAGTGCTATGGGTTAGTTAACATTGTTCTAGGCTTACAAGTGAAGCATACGCCTGATGGGATTTTTATTATGGCCAAGATAATTATTATCAGAACATACTTAAAAATTTGATGATGGAAGTGTGAGACTGCAACACACCGTTTGAAGCTTCCAAAGCCAAAATCCAAGGATGAACCTGATGAAGTATTTAATGTTCACATTATACAGATCCATGATATGTTCCCTCATGTATTTGACAGCTTTAAAGGGGCCAGATATTCAGTTTGGCAGTAGTGCTATTCTAGACCCATGTTACACCTTTGAATTCCAGCTTGAATGCAGTCAAGAAGATCTTTAAGTACCCTAAAGGCCACCAAAAACTATGTCCTATGTGTAACCCAGGAGATTCTCCCTTGTGTATGGAAGCTAATATTAAATAGTAACTATGCTGGGTCTCATAGGTGAATAGAAAAATCAACAACTGGTGATGTCAGATTCGTAAGGAGAAGGTTGTAAAATCATGGCATGCAAAAAGCAAACGATTGTGGCCACTTCTTTCCACATGAAGCAGAATATGTGCAGCTACTAAACTATTGTGGACAGTGTACTTGTGGATTCAAAAATCAATATACTTGATTATGTGTGTCAACTTTATGATCACTAAAATTTTTATTGATACTCAAAGTACCATTTGCATTGTTAAAAATCCAGTTTTTACCAAAGAACAAAGCACATAGAAATTAGGCACCATTTTATTAGGGATGCAAATGAGAAAAATCTTGTTCAGGTGTTTAAGATTCACACAGATTAAAATGGTGGCTGATTTATTAACCAAGGCATTTGATAGGACCTAGTTTAATCATCTATGTTCATATTGGATGCTACTCCCTAGTATTGCCATGGTTAGAGGGGAGATGTTCGTCCAATGGGATGACTGACTTTTTAGTAAAATTTGATTAGTACGTAGTTTTTCTTGTATGTTTACCATTTAATTTTCAACATAATTTTCTACTAGTAGTTTTTCATTTTTTTCTACTGATAGGTTTAGTTAATACAGGTAGTCTAATTTTATTTTATGATAATTGTATATGTTGTGTCTTTTCCTAAACTGTTGGCAAGATGGAATCGATTCATGAGTGTGAAACAAAAAGTAATGTGGCCTTATACTGATGATAAAATTACTCATTTTTTGGGTGTTTAAGGCTTTTCTAGTGTTGCAAGAGTTCCTACTGTAGCGTTACTGTTCCTACTGGAGAATTATACCTGCTCACCGTAATTTGTTAGCTTCCTTAGGGTTGGCCCCCCCTGACTTTTCTTGAAGCGGATAACTTAAATTGAGTTTACCTTTATTTCAAAGTTATAATTGATACAATTGGGCATTTAATTCATCAAGGGTTTCTACCTATTTAAATGGGATGATTATCCTTTACCTTTCCCATTCTTACATTTACCTTTAATCAAACCCTGGTGTAAGTTTTAACAGCCCTTTTACCACCACCCACTCCACTCTTTGCATAACTCGATTTCCTCTACCACCAGCCGTAACCGACTACTTGACATCATACACCAGCACTACACTCAACCAAAAACTTTGTTATCATCAAAATCAATGGGCCCGCAATTAAGTATAGTGAATTAGCACAACCAAGGTGGGTTTCTTGGATGAAACCAAAAATGAAGATGACCGGACATCACTAAATACTTGACTTTTTGCGGCGTTCGCTACATCAACCAGCGAATAAGCTCATACCCATGACTCCTATCATCTATGACTCATTTGGTCAAATAGTCTGGTCTACATCCTCTCCCTAAGAGCTTATTAAGACTAAGCCAACCAGCCCATAGATGGCCCACATATTGACTAGGACTTCCATAGTACTATAACTGAATCGTTAGTTAGGCAGTCAACTTACAATTAATGAAGACGTATGGAGTTGAGACTTTGCCCATAGCCGAAATATAACTTTAGGTATGGATAATTTAGAGATGACCCGTGAAGGCAAGCTTACCTTCTTCAAAAACAAATTCGTCACCTCAATGGAGTACCTTAGTACACAACACCATCATGCATTGTCTCAGTACCAAAAAAGGTAGCTGGGATCGAATTTTGGGAGCCAATTTGGCTAAGTCTTTACTGTCTAGACTGAGGTAGAAGTATAATATGTTCAATGCTATAAAGTATTATAGAGGGATGGTGCTTGATATCCAAACTGTAGCTATCATAACAATCCTAAAAAGCAAGAATAGATTACGAAAATTGAAGAAAAAACGACTATCGTCGCTCTAACCTCGATTTCTTCCAAGATTTTAGAAATTGAACCTAAGCATAAACCAAACAATATCATCATGCGTTTTAAACAACAAGCAAAATGTTTTGCCAAATTCATGAGGTAAATATCAACGGGACAATGTGTGCCACTTATGGGTACAAATGCTTCCTCCTCCTTAAGATTGTATGCAGGTGAAAGTTCAGGTAAGATGCACCATCTAACCATCAGACTATCCCTGCAAACATCAACTAAACCTGATTCACTTTCTCATTGATCATCTAATCCACACCACCAAGACCAACCACTACTATTCCTGCTGGTGCTCCATGAATGAGCATGGGTCCTCTTCCTGACCCCAACATTGCCATCTTCTACAAGACCTACCTCGAGTGCTGCTCCTAACCTATTTACTTCCACAAATGTGGAAGATGACACAATGGGATGATCTTTTCATTCCTCACCTCCTAGGTCCACTCAAGCTCCACCTGAAGGTACAACCTTAGGAGGTGCTGAGGACCTTGATAAACTAATAGCATTATCTTCTCTAGTGTCCACTCTAGTGCAAAAAGTGAATTCTCAGGAATATGATCTTCAAGCACACAAGCTGCTGTTCAAGGAGGTAGTAGGCAAGCTGGTTAAGAGGGTAAAATTGTTGGAGGATAAACTCAAAGGTAGAAAAAGGAAGGTTGTGTTGACTGATTCTGACAAGGAAGAGTATGTTGAGCTAAATGTGGATCCTCTTATCAAGCTGGCTCAGGCAGCTGCTACAGCTGCTGCTGCTTTAGTTGAACCTACTGATGGTTTTCATGAAGATGAAATTCTACCTAGTTCCTCTATTCCTACTGATGATTCTGCTTGTTGGTATACTTAGTTTTTCTCAGCTGGTGTGCTAACTACTCAGGTCCTTAACTATTTTACCTAGTAGCATAACATTTCCTACTAACTAGTTCTGTGTTCATGCTTATTTGCAAGCTTGGCACGCAAGCCAATTCCTGCTAGTAAGTGGTACTACAACCTGAAATCTCCTTCATCACCTGAAAGAGATGCTAGAAAGGGAAAAAGGTATTTGCTGTTGACACACGCAAACCCTCTCCAACTCATATCATAAGACTTTCAAGCACGTTGGAATAAGAAACACTAGATTTGGAGGCTGTCTGAGAGGATTACAAGCTCAAGAACTCGCCGATTTTGAAAAACAAAGAGCTGAATCTCTGATGAAGGATGCTAATTTAGCTAGGCAGATGTCTCAAGACTTCGATATGATGAAGCCCAAAGAAAGAGAGACAGCAAGAGGTTTCTTTCTTGCATCTTTCTGCTAACTACTCATATGCATGCTTGGATAGTCAGTTTTGGCTCGTCTTCATCAAAAATCCAACCTCACTTCCTTAATTTTAGGGGTGAATTTCAATGATAGATGATTTTCTAGCGGCAGCCAGGATCGTTGAATGTATTGGTAAATACTCGAAAGAAAAGAATTGCTGAACAAAGGGCCCTCAAGAAAGGAGGTGAATAGCCTTTTGACAGCCATCACAATCTCAGGCAATATATGCGCACTTATGTGAAAAATCAAGGTCCTGCTGTTTACTCCACAGGCTGGACTATGGCTCAAGTTCGAAGACTCACTCCTGAACAGCTTCAAGAGGAGTTTGACAAGATCCAACGAGCTGTTGCATTTACAAGGGGTTTCAAATGAGATGGCAGTCCAAAGGCTCGTGCCTCTTCAAAGAAACTCAAAACTGGTGGTTATGATGTCAACCTTACTACTACCTCTCATGACATTTCCCAGGAAGAAGCAGGTGCAACTCCTTCTCTAAATGTTTCCTAAGAGGAAGTTGCTGCTCCTTCTCACTCTCAGGATATTCCAGATGCTCCAGTTAACGCTCCTTCTACCACTACTTCTACAGCACAACACACTGGTTCCTCACCCAAGAAGGTTGGTACAAGGAAGAAGCGATTAGGTCGAAAAGGTGTTCATATCCTTCTTCACATCTACATTCTTATTGAAGACAGAGGATCCTGAAACTGAACACCAAAATTTGCCATTAGTATGGCTCAGATCTGATTCCAGCTTTGATGAGGATACAACCCGTTATCTTTTTTGCTGTTGTTTGACTAGGAGATTATTGCCTATGGGGTTATCTGTATCAATGTCATCTACAGAGACAGACAACTCTCCAAGTGCTTCACAAGTCTTAGAGAAATTCTTCCACTTAGTTACCCCTTAAGCTGACATTGAATGTACATCTATGGCCGAGTGATGACATTTTATCAGAATAAACAAGCTGAGGGGGTTGGTCTTGTTCTTTGGGGAGATCTTAAGGTTTTGATAGATTCACCTGAAGTTAATGATGGTAGTGATGTTTAGAAGAACCAAAACACATGGAGTATTCAAAGTTGGAAGCTTTATTCTTATTCTGGTGTTCATGTGTTAGAGACAGTTGATGGACTCATTATACATATGTTTGTCGATAAGAAGTATCCTCTCTCTATCAACCTCATCAAACGGATGCTTGATCATCAGCTAGAAATTTGTCAAGACACAGTGGGTAATGAACTTACTACTGCGGTTCAGTTGATTGCCTTTCTCAAGAACCAAATTGCTGATTCAAGGCGTCTTAAGGTTCATGACTGGTATTGTTAAGTTTGTTATATATCTCTTATTATTTTTTTGCTGTTTTTCTTCTATCTTTTGTTCTGTTCTGTTTCATCTTTTGGTTTTTCATCTATATTTTGAAGCTTGTTGTAAATGGTTTTTGCTTTTTAGAAATCTTGGTTTTTGGTATAATCTTTTAGGAATGGATCACTTGGTTTTTAAACTGTAGATGAGCAACATGGTTTTCAGGCTCATCTTTATATTTCAGTGATCTACTAAACTGGTTTTATGGCACAATCTTTCATGGAAAATATTTTTTTTTGGGTGCAACACTCTCATTGGTTCTCAAATTGCCAGGGGCCATCAGGCTAGAACAATTGAGGTAGGTTTCAATTCCCAGGTCTCTGACCAGACTGAATTGAATAAACCTTTAATGATTTGCTAAAATCATAGAGTCTCTCTAACTGACTGATGTTTCACGTACTCAATAAGTTGAGATGTTTGCAATCCACCCATGGGATAATCCCTTTCTCCTGGGTCCCAAGGATTGTCTAGCCTACAAGCAAATGGCTATGTGGTAAAGGGTTATAAAATCCGTTGATGGTTGCCAGGTTACCCAAAACTGGATGGTTTTCACTTGCCATATTCGTGAAATAAAAAGTGGCTAGTCTTGAGCAAACGACTATAGGTAAAGACATATCAAATCCGTTTATGGCTGTAATGACTTGCCAAAAGTCATATAGTTCTTCCACTTACTATGATTCATGTTCTGAAAGTGGAAAATGGTTTCAGTCCTCCATGGATTTAACCCTTTTTGGGTGCCAATAGACTGACTAGCCCAAGAGTAAATGGCTACTTGGTAAAGGCTCACCAAACCCTTCATTTGTGTGGTGTCCTGTTGCGAGTCCCTGTTTATATGCAGATTATCCTGTTGCTGATATCAAGTATATGACGGTGCTTTTGAGACGGTTTCAATATGTTGATGTTCAAACCTGTGGTGTGTTCAACTAAAGATCTATCTAGAAACTTTGAAGTTAACTAATGTCAAAATTCAAGTTTTAGGGGAGGATGTTAGGAACATTGTAATAGATAAGTTAAATACTACTAGTAGGTATGTAGTTCCTACTGGTAGATAAAAACATTTCCTGCTGGGATAGTAGTTTCACCCTACTGGTAAGGATTATTAGTATAGTTTTACTGGCGTAAAAAAGTCATTCCTGCTGGTAGAACAATATTATCCTGGTAGTATTATGCTTATTTCCACCGGGTTGTATAGTAAAAGATTAGTTAAGTAATAGGAAGTGATACTAAGATATCATAGGAAGTGATAACACTTATCACTTTAAGCTTTTAAGTAAGGGTTTAGTTAGGAGCTATTGTGTGTGATCTTTAAATGAAACCTAAACGGGTTGGGTGAAGGTAACGGAATTGATTCATTAGAAAACCCGCGTTATTATTCAATAGAAAAGATCCAATAAAGGATCATTGATTTAGTAATTCTTTGACTCTGTTGTTTATATTCCGCGTAAACAATAGTTTCATTTGTTAGAGTCTCTCTTAGAGTTGCTTGTGATTACATAAGTGTTCTACAACCTTAACAGGCGTAAAGATCTATCTAGGGTTGGACCTACACCAAGAACCAAGAAAAAGAAGCCTTAAGTTCGTTACTACACTACTGAAGGCGTGACAAACTCGAAAACCCCAATTCGAAACCCATTTTATAGCTCAAGTAAGCTCAAAATATTGTTCAATAAGCTTTATAATATGTATTAAAAGTTTCTAAAACTCTTAATATCTATATGAACTCTTCCTTAAAGCCTTGTGAATCCTCAAACCCATGCGTTTTTATTAAAACCCTGAAAAAATGACCCGTTTTGAGATTTTTCTAGTCATAACGAATCTTTTTCTAAACTTGTTGTATGTTAAAACATCTTAATTTTGCTTATTTCTTAAAAGCTTATAACCTTCAAAAATCATTTGGGACCTCTAAAATAATTTTTGCAATGACTCTAATGAAGCTTATTTTGTAAATATTTTTCATGCATATGGGTATCTATCGCTAATTTTTCTGAAATTTATAACTAGAGAGGCAGAAAATAGTCATTATCCAAAGTAATAACTGAAGGACCTATTCTTAGCCAATTCTCAAAGTTAAAGGTTTAAAAAATTATATAAACTTTTATATATAAAGGACTATAACTTGTAAAGTAAAAAAGTCGAAGTGGTATAATATTGCCATTTTTGCAAACTTAACAAAATAAAAAATAAATAAATTTAATAAAAATATATATTATATTATAAACTCAATTTTATTAAAACCCGACACAATCAATCATTATTAATCAGGTCGATCGACTCAATTATAAAAAACAATTACGTTATATATTAAACACGTAATTTATCATCACTAACTTTTGAAGAACTTAAAATTTTATTGGTTGAACACTTGAAACTAGGAGCATCATGTGAGGAGTTTCATTTGTGGTATACGTTTTGACGAGATTGCTAGATTACGATTTAAAGTGTCCATCTCCATCAAACGTTTACTACATGAACCTCTGAATTATGATGGGCCCGAAGGAAATGATACATACATTCCATAAATTAATAAATCAAAGAGTAATATACGTTAAAAATTTATAAAGTTTTGAAACATAAACCATCACACTAAGATTTGACATATCACCCCAGGTTACGTGACAAGGCCGTTACTTTCACTTGATATACTTTTGCCATCAATCAGATTTCCCTGTTAAGGTGAGTTTATAGCCTCGCATTTTAAATCTTTTGAATACTTTATAAACCCGCGAGGGGGATACATGCTTAAACCATGAATGCAAGTGTTTTTCCAGCTATATTGTCCAGATATAATTATTGCCTAAGTACCTTACCACTACCTTCGGGGAAAAGTTTCTTAATCATGAACCATTATTCACTTGCGATTGAACGTGTAATATTTGTGGGAAAGATCTATCGGGGCATGACGACTCCCGTTGGTTGGTCCCTTACTTTCTTGGTTCCAATAGCACTATATTTGATTATACTGGGAAACTTTTGAGGCAAGTTTAACTTTCCCACGAGACATTTCGTTTCCTCACTAATTTCACTAAGTGATTTCCATGTAAACTATTGGATATTATGAACTTAGAGCAATAACAATATTTTTTTAAATAATTGTATCTCATTGAAAATTTACACTTATGTGTTTAAAAACAATGAAACCACTATTGAAACTTGATACTTCAAACCGTTTATCATAAACTATGAAGTTCACTACAACCATTATGTTGACCTTTTTTTTAGCATGTTTACTCGGAAATTGAGCAACTTTTTGGCACGGAATGGCAAGGAATTTAAGATGGCTAATTGTTATCATTTCAGAACTTCCAAATAAGCCCATTCGACCCATATAAGCTCAAGTAAGCTCAACATCTTGTTCAATAAGCTTATATTATGTTTTAAATCTTTAATAAGCTTCCTTAGATCCTATATAAACTCTTGTTTAAATCCTTGAATCACAAACCCATGCGTTTTTGGTTTTCCTAAACCATACGCACCCATTTTGTGTTTTAAGCTCATATGCCCTTTCCATAAGCTATAAGCTCGTAAACTCTACTTATTTTAGCTTAAACTAATAAGCCATAAGCTGCACAACTCTTTTGATTTTCAAAAATATCATTATTATGGTTTTTGGACTTGTTTTGCAAATAAATCCCATGCAAGGGGTATATATCGTAACTTTTTGAAATTTATAACTAGAAGGGCTAAAGATGTCGTTATTCCAAAGTTATAACTATGAGGGGAAGTTTTGCCAATTTTCAAAGTTAAGGGATTAATATTATATAAAGTTATATATTAAAAGGATTAAACTTGTAAAATTATATAAATCAAGGGTATATATTGCCTAATTTTATATAAATTATAAAAAATAATAAACATATAATATAAAACGTCAATTTTATTAAACCCTACACATTGTTTCGTTAATTAAAAAATGATCGATCGTATTTTAACACATTACGTTTATATATTTAACGTAATTTATCATCGACTAGCTTTTGAAGAAACTTAAAATCTTATCGTATCACGTTACTAGGAATTTCATGTAAGGGGTTTCAATTGGGTATGAGTTTTGACACAAGAACAGCCAGGAAGGACCATCAGACTACTAGATTAGATACTAGTTATAGCTTTTGTTAGAACCTAGCCACGGGATGTGTGGTATAAATAACAACACTTGTCAAATTTTGACTATGTACAGTACAAAGGCAAGTCGTTCATGATATAATATAATGGTGATCCCGTTTCATATTCATCATGTGTCCTATATTTCATCTCCGTCTTCATCATTATGAATCATACCATGACTTCTAAATAAATCATAGATACTTATTTGATATGAATTATCTATGATATCACTATTGTGACAATGTTTATTTTTGAACCTTACGCATTTTAAGGAAAGAATTGTGATATCATTCATATTACGTGTTATCTTATGTTGATAGAATGCCTCCCAAAAGGACATCAACATCTGAAGCACCAACCATGACTTAAGCTGCCATCAGGAAACTAGTTGCTAACAGTGTTACCGCAGCTCTGGAAGCACAAGCTGCAACAATGGAAAATGCTGACAATACCAAAAGGAACATCGGAGAAAGAGAAGCTCATGTAGCAAGAAAGTGTAGCTACAAAGAGTTCATGAGCTGCCAACCTATCAACTTCAAAGGTACGGAAGGAGCTGTTAGACTTATCTGCTGGTTTGAGCGAACTGAATCAGTGTTTTCCCATAGCAATTGTACCGAAGACTGCAAGGTAAAGTTTGCTACTAGTACTTTAACTAAAGAAGCTCTATCTTGGTGGAATTCTTTTCCCCAACCTATTAGGATAGAAGAAGCTTACAAGATTACCTGGGTTGAATTCAAGAAGCTTTTGATAAAGAAATACTGTGCCCGAACTGAGGTCCAGAAGATGGAAGAAGAATTCACCATCTAACTATGAAGGGGAATGTTCTTAAGACATATGTGAGAAGATTCCAGGAATTGGCAACCTTATGTCCCACTATGGTGCCAGATTCTGAGAAAATGATGGAAGTTTTCATTGGGGGATTGCCTTGAAGTATTGAAGGGAATGTTACCGCCTCTAAACCTCAAACTCTAGAGGAAGCCATTAACATAGCCCAGAGGCTAATGGATCAAGTAACAAAGCACACTCCGACGCAAGTATCAAGTGATCACAAACGAAAGTTTAATGACAGAAGAACTTTCAACAACAACAACTACCGTAACACCAACACCAACAACCGCTACAATAATCACCAACCACAACAGAACAGAAGACAAAAAACCTCCAGGTCTTATGCTGTTACTCCAACTGAAAACAATGGGTATATTGGAAACCGCTGGGTTGTTAACAGAGTGATGTCTTCTCCCAACCACCCTACTTCCAATACTGAGGATGCTTTTTCTTCTAATTTTCTAGACTATATCCCAACTTCCTTGGACTATTCCCCAGCTTCACCAGGAAATACTTATTCTAGCTCTTCAAATAACTCATTTGGTTTAGTTCCAATAGCTTCACCAACTCTTTCACTTTTTCATGATGACCCCTATATGAAGGTCATGCAAGCATATTATGCTAAAGAATCACCTATTCCACCGCCAACTATTGTGCCTCCATCTCCAATTCTATCACCAATGTTTAATCCTCAAGAATTCTTTCTTCCTGAGGAATTATTGCCACCTAAGAAACGAGGCCGTGAGCGATCATCCTTCTCTACTTCTGCCCTACCTCAAGTATTTTTTTGATGGGAGAAAGCTCTCGTAAGACAAGTTTAGAACGTCACGAGGAACAAATTGAGGAAATTTTGAATCACCTAGATGAGCTCTCTTAACCGCACTAAGCACATGGAAGACAAAATAGAAGGTCTTGGAAAAGGTCGGGTGATCATACAATAAGATTTTGACAATCTGGAAACTGAACTCCAAGAGGCTCGTACTCAAATTACTAAACTTCAAAGAAAGCAAATGGGAAATAACAGCAAGATTACTCTAGTTAGAACTTGTATAAAAAATAAAAATCCATACAACGATATGTCAAATGATATCAATACCACTATGTATGAAAATTTTGTCAATGACTTGTGATATCATTCTTATTTTGTGTTGTCTTGTAAATGTTGATAGAATGCCTCCCAAAAGGACGTCAACATCTGATGAAGCACCAGCATGACTCAGGTTACCATTAAAAAAATAGTTTGCTGACAGTGTTGCACGGCTCTGGAAGTCACTCAAGCTACAACAATAGGAAGTACTAGCAATCCCAACAGGAAAACTGGACCTACTGGAACTCTTGTAGCAAAAACAGGAAACTATAAAGAGTTCATAAGCTGTCAACCTTTCTACTTCAATGATACGAAAGGAGCAGTTGGCCTCATTCTCTGGTTTGAACGAACTGAATCAGTATTTTCTCATAGCAAATGTGCCGAGGAAAACAAAGTGACATTTATTACTGGTACCCTAACTGATGATGCCTTGTCCTGGTGGAATGCATACGCCCAACCTATTGGGATAGATTAAGCCAACAAGATTACCTGGACTGAATTGAAAAGGCTTTTAACAAATAAGTATTGTCCTCAAACTGAAGTCAGGAAAATGGAAGATGAATTTTATAATCTAACTATAAAGGGAAGTGATATCAAGACATATATAAGAAGATTCCAAGAGTTGGCAACCTTATGTCCCACCATGGTGCCAAACACCAAGAAACTCATGGAAGCTTTCATCGAGACATTGCCCTGAAGTATTGAAGGAAACGTTACGCTTCAAAGCCTCAAACTTTGGAGGAAGCCATTAACATTACCTAGAGGTTAATGGATCAGGTAACAAAACACAATTCTGTGCAAGGAACCAATGATCACAAACGAAAGTTTGATGATAGAAGAACCTTCAACAACAACAACCACCAAAATAACCGTAACAACAACAATGATCACCACCAACAACATAATAGAAGGCAGGAAACCTTCAAGGCCTATGCTGCTACCCCAACTGAAAACCGTGGGTATGTTGGACCTCATCCTTTGTGTAAGAGATGCACTCTGCATCACACAGGACCTTGTACTGTCAGATGTCAGACTTGTAACAAGGTGGGTCATCAGACTAGGAACTGCAGAAATAAAGGACCCTCGAACTACTAGATTAGATTCTAGTTAAAGCTTTTGTTAGAACCTAACCACGGGATGTGTGGTATAAATAACAACACTTGTCAAATTTTGACTATGTAAAGTATGAAGGCAATCCCGTTATACCTCACTGTTTCATAATACCGTCATCCAGGGTTGCACCCTGATTTTGTTAAACCAACCTTTCGAAATTGATCTTATGCCCATTAAACTCGGTAGTTTCGACGTCATCATTAGTATGGATTGGTTATCCAAGTATCATGCTAGAAAAAGTCATCCACATCCCATTCTACGGTAAAACTTGGATTACCCAAGGCGATCGATGTAAAACTTGACTAAACCTCATATCCTGTATAAAAACCAAAAGGTATATATCCAGGGGATGTCAAGTTTTCATAGCCCAAGTAATGGAAAAGAAGTCATACGAAAAACAACTAGAAGACATACCAGTAGTCAGGAATTTTTTCCTGAAAATCTACCTGGCTTTCCTCCAGTTCGCCAAGTAGAATTTCAAATCGATTTAATTCTAGGAGCGGCACCTGTAGCCCAAGCACCTTACAGATTAGCTCCTTCAGAAATACAGGAACTATCAAACCAACTTTAAGAGTTAGCAGACAGAGGTTTTATCCAACCAAGTACTTCACCCTGGGGAGCTCCTGTCTTATTTGTTAAAAAGAAAGGCGGATCTTTCAGAATGTGTATCGATTACCGGGAGTTGAATAAACTTACTGTAAAGAATCGTTATCCATTACCTAGGATCAATGACTTATTCGACCAACTTTAAGGTTAGAGTGTTTCCTCGAAAATCGACTTAAGATCTGGTTATCATCAACTGAGAGTAAGGAATGAAGATATTCTTAAGACTGATTTTAGAACAAGATACGGACACTATGAATTTCAAGTGATGCCATTTGATTTAACTAACGCACCTGCTGTATTCATGGATCTTATGAACCGTGTATGTAAACCATACTTGGACAAAATTCATAATAGTGTTCATCGATGATATTTTTATCTACTCATCTTAACAAAGAAGAACACGCAGGTCATCTAAGGATAATTTTTAGAATTTCTTAGAAAGGAGGAATTGTATGCCAAATTCTCCAAGTATGATTTCTGGATCAATATCGTGCAATTTAATGTCTCATTATTCTTCTCATGATTTTGTAAAATCATACCACAAAGAAAACATCTTCTACTTAACACCGTTTTAATATCATGTTTTATGCTTAAATAGGATGATTTATAATCATCTTATTGAAATGAATTAGGACGCTTCTTCATTTGAATAAGGAAATTATAAACCACCAAACTATAAATTTATAAATTCTCAGTTACAAGGATTGGGACGCCTCTGTTTGTAAATGACAAATTATAAATGAGTAAGCTTAAGTGTATGTCATTCGTACAAACAATTTTCTTTCAATCCGTTTGTGCGAATAATTCCTTTTCTTCATTTAATCATTATCATTATTACCTTCATACAAATGAGTCTCTAATCGTAATTTGTTCATTCGAATATTTCCAAATTGTATCTGACATGATTGGCGTACAAGCAACTCTCTTACAATTCATAATTTGTTTGAATCATTCCTTGACATCATTCCGGCATCAAACTAAATCTCGGGACGAGATTTATTTAAGGTTGGGGGACTATAACAACCCGCAATTTTCATCAATGTAATATTCATCTATTAAATTACATACCACCTTTTTACAAGGAAATTTTTCGCTTTATTACATTATGTAACGTAGTTTACATAATTAAAGTAAACGAGCTCACGCAACAACCAATTCCAACTATATCTATGTGTATTTCCATGTAATAATCCTATATTGTTCATGTCTATGCTAAATATCATTTACCAAAAACATTATCCATTTAACAATGTTATATCAAAATAAAATAGGCTTTAAACGTTAAACGTTTATATCAAAACCCTAATTATATGTAATGTATACGTATAAAATGAATATACAAGCCTTCAAGCAAGTATACAAGTGATCAATATATAATATTTGAATTACATTTTCCCTCCTAAACCATGGTACAATCATGATAAGGCTCATGATACAATTCAATGAGCATGATGCAAATAAGCATATTTTACCATTGTTTTCATTCTAGATTTCGTACCACCTCTTTAGTACAAGGTGCAACACTTAATGCAAAACATGTAAACCCTAATTACCTTAATCCTAAACCCTAATACACGTTTCAAAAACCCTAAACCCTAAACAAAACCCTAAAACCCTATATTCATTTTAAACTTAATCCTAAACCCTAAACCTAAATCTTAAGCCCCAATCCTAACATTAAACCTTAATCATAAACCCTAAACTACCCTAAACCCTAAACCCTAAACCTAACTCGAAATCAAACCAACAACCCTAACCCGAAACACTAAACCAACCCGACACCCTTTTTACTTCATTTTTGACCCATTTACACCTAAGCTAGCACCCTAACTCCTCAAGAACCTCTATGACCTCACCATCATGTCACCAAGCAGCCTACCAAGCACCTCCATCATCACCTTGGCCACCAAGTTTTGCATGGTCACCTCCTTGTCACCCCATACTAGTTGAACCCCCCTAAACACCCTTCCACCTTGCATTGCTACTCCCCTAGCTCTTCCTAATCACCATCTAGCCTCCCTTAGTCATCTATCTACAGTCCTTAACCCTTAGCCACCAAGAAAACTTGGGCATCAAGGGTTTTCAACCCTATATATAGCCGAACTCCCCCACAACCTTTCAAATACACCTCAAATCTTTAATACTCACTCAAATGGAGTTCTAACAAGATCAAAGCAGATCAAGGAAGATCTAGAGAAGCCCTAAGATCAGAATTGAAGCCAAGAACCAAGAAGAACGAAGCTTTGGAAACCCATCATTTCTAGGGTACAAAACAAAACCTCTTTAGAAACCCATTTTTTGAAAGCCTCCAAAAGTAAGCTCAAAATCATGTTCCATAAGCTTATAATCTATTTTGAAACTCTCACAAGATTCCTAAGATCATGTATAAACTCTTTTTTGATCCCTTGAACCACAAACCCATGCGTTTTTGGTTAAAACCCTAAAAATGACTCGTTTTGATTTTCTAGCTAACGAATCATTTTCCTAAACTTTTGTTACGTGTGAAAATTTATTTTTGTTATTTTAATAAGCTATAACCTGTAAAACTCTTTTGGATTTCAAAAATATCAAAATTATGGATTTTGGACTTGATTTGCAAATGTTTTCATGCATAGAGGTATATATTGTAACTTTCTGAAATTTATAACTAAAGGGATGAAAATATCATTATTCCAAAGTTGTAACTATGAGGGGCTGTTTTGCCAAGTTTTAAAGTTAAAGGTTTAAATTATATATACTTTATAATAAAGGACTAAACTTGTAAAAGTTTATAAACTAAGGGTATATATTGCCATTTTTGTATTCTTAAAAATATAAAATATAATATTTTTATATTAATTATAAAAATATATATAAATATTATAAGACTTGATTTCATTAAAACCCGACACATTTATCGTTATTGATCATCGATCGACGCAATATAAAACAATTACGTTAGATAATTAACGTAATTTATCATCGGCTAACTTTTCAAGAAACTTAAAACTATAATGTATCACGTTACTAGGGAGCTTCATGTGAGGGGTTTCATTTGGGTATACGTTTTGACGAGGTTGTTGGATTTACGATTTAAAGTGTCCTGGCTCCTCAAACGTTTACTACATGACTTCTGAATTATGATGGCCCGAACAGTGATACAATATTTTCATAAATTAATAAATCAAATGTTAAACTTCATGAAGTTTTGAAAGATAAACAATCAAACTAAGACTTGACATATTACCCAGGTTGCGTGACAAGGCCGTTACTTTCAACTGATATACTTTTGCCATCAATCAGATTTCCCTGTTAAGGTGAGTTCATAGCCTCGCATTTTAAATCTTTTGAATATTTTATAAACCCGTGAGGGGGATACATGCTATAAACCATGAATGCAAGTGTTTTCCAACTATATACTATCCTGATTTATTATTGCCTATGTTACTTTTACTGCCAATATTTCTTAATCATGAACCATTAGTTCACTTGCGAGTGAAACGCGAATATTTGTGGATAGATCTATCGAGGGGTGTGCACTACCGTTGGTGTAACTATATACTTTCTGGTACCAATTGGTACCAATAGCACTATATTTGATAATAATGGGTAACTTTGGCAAGTTACCTTTCCACGAGGATATTTGTTCCTCACTAATGTCACTAAGGTGATTTCCATGTTAATGTTTGGTTGCATGAGCTTAGGGCAATAATACTGTTTTTCCATGATAATTGTATATGTAATTATTACAAACTATAGGTGTATAACAACGTAAACTATTGAACTTGTATTCAAACTGTTTATCATAAACCTATGAATTTCACTCAACCATTGTGTTGACTTTTTTAGCATGTTTATCTCAGGAAATTGAGCAACTTATGGCACGGAGTGGCACAGACTTGAAGATGGCTAAATTGTTATCATTCAAACTTTATGTTTCTAGATTTTGGGACCTCTCTTTTGTAAAACTCTGATGAATAAATGAATGATAACTAAATTTTCCAAAACGTCTCTTTACAATTCGTTTTCTATGATTATGACTGTTGTACTATGAAATAATACTCCAGATTAGCTTTTGCAGCTATATTTGTCAAAATGGGGGTGTTACAGATTGGTATCAGAGCCACGGTTATAGAGAACAAGGTTAAAACCTTAACTATAACTACTTTTTTTTCATCCAAGAAAGTCCTCCGTGCTACTACATTTCCGGAATAGTATGTGAAGATATACTATTATATAAATAACTTATGTTATTTACCGCTGGGTTGTTAACAGAGTGATGTCTTCTCCCAACCACCCTACTTTCGATATTGAGGATGCTTTTTCCTTTAACTTTCCGGACTATTTCCCAGCTTCACCGGGAAATACTTCTTCTGAATCTTCAAATAATTCATCTGGTTTAGTTCCAATAGCTTCACCAACTCTTTCACTTTTTCATAATGACCCCTATATGAAGGTCATGCAAGCATATGATGTCATTAGTCCACCACAAGTTACTATTCCACCCCCAACTGTCGTGCCTCCATCTCTAGTGTTATCACTACCACCAATGTTTGATTCTCGAGATTTATTTTCTCCTAAAGAGATTCCACCACCTAAAGACACTGAGAATCCTACAGAATCACCAATTCCAATATCTCCTTCTTCATCAGTAGGATCTTCATCACCGGTTAGGTCAATTACACCACCACAAGATTATCCCTTTGACGAGTCTATCTTCCCAGAGTTAGATAACTCATTATGGATCATACCACGACCACTAGGAAGTGAACCAGTCTC
>BQNB010040961.1:0-21294 GCA_026074375.1 Tanacetum coccineum | reverse complement strand
AAGCTAAAAACAGATAATCAAACTTAACTAATAGGACATAATAAGCAATTATAAGCACAAATAAGCAAGTAAATAAGCAGATTAAGCAGATTCAAACTATGAAATTAAGGACAGAAAAGATAAATGAGAACTTACAAATGCCTTAGCTAAACAAAGGCTTAATTTGCTCAAAGAGCTGTCAACAAGCTCTAGCTTATCACAAGGATAAGCTAGTAAAGTCCAATAAGCTCTTCCAGAGTAAGCTTATCATCCAAGCAACCAAAATCCATATTAAGCATAGGTATTAAGCTAATTTTGATTGTTTAAGTAGATTAATGATTAACTTGAGCTCAATCTAAGCTTAGAGACTTAGAGAGCTGAGATGAGCTTATTAGAGCTTATGTAACAGTAACAGCTTATTAAACAAAGTTTGAAAACAAGTGAGCTTGTGAAAGAGTAAAGAGCAGAATAAGAAAACTTGAATTTAATAAAAACAGCTGATTACAATACTGAGAATAGAAATTACATTAAGTAAATATTAAGCTAAAACATTTTGAAAGGAAATTACAAAAGCTAAATTTAATAAGCTGAAAATTCATCTAACTAACTAACTCCCCTCCTGTGTGTGAAGAGCTCTCTATTTATAAGGTCTTGGTGAAGCTTCTAGGAGTCTAGCCCGCTCCTCTTATCCATGATCTTAGCCCTTAATCCTTTGATCTCATTTATGGTCCGTTGGATTTGATATGATGAGCACACGGATTGCCAACGTGGCATTCCGTGTGTCAGAGTACTTGTGCTTCTTTTGCACTAAATTTAGTGCAAAAATCCAATCATTGGTGTGCTTCTTTCAATATCCGCGTGTCCTTTCTTGTGGGCTTCGACCAATGAGAGCCTCTTATGACGTCTAACTCTGCCAGCTTGTACCTTGGTACTCGAATCATAGAGCCACACAATCAATTTGATTTTACCCTTTGATTTGAGTGGGGTTAATCGTTGAGAACGACGATGAATAGTAAATTTCATTTACGCGCCTTTTTTAACTGAATAGGAGGGGTTTGACTCGGGAGGGTTGGGTCGTTGACCTGGGTTTATAAAAAGAAATGGGATTGGGCCGGGTGAGGTTTGGGCTTGGTTATAAGGGATAACGACCGTTATCTCTTATATTATAAAGAGATAACGGTGTTAGGGTTTTAGGGACTTTTGGTGAGATTTGATTTAACATTAAGGATTGATTTGGTATTTTTGGGGTTTTGTCTTTTTGTGGTTGACCAATGTTGACTAAGAGTTGACTTTATGTTGACCATTTGATCTCTCATCAATCAAATCCCTGGCTCTTGTGCACTCTTGTCCGTTCTCGTGTCTGTGTTTGTCCGGTTTCTGACAGTTTTCTTGTGTTATTTGTAATATCCGTACCTATACAATCACAAAGACAAAACAAGCAATCTACAAGCATTTTATGCACAATTTTATCTTTTTAGGGACATTTTTGATATAGAAAGGATATGTGATTTCTCACATATCATCCGTATAGATGACACTCTTTGTCCCATACAGATAATGTCTCCAAACACAACTGCTCCCTTAAGGGCAAACACAACTGCTCCCAGTTCTAAATCATGGGTCGTATAATTCTTTTCATAAATCTTTAACTTCCTAGACGCATATGCTATCACTTTACCTCTCTGTATCAACACACATCCTAGTCCTAACCTGGACACATCACAATATACGACAATGTCTTTCGGTCCATCGGGGAGAGCTAGAACAGGCGCATTACACAACTTATCCTTCAAAGTTTGAAATGCCAATTTTTGTTCCTCACCCAATTGAAATTCTTACACTTCTGAGTCAAGACAGTAAGAGTCTTAGCTACTTTAGAAAAGTTCTCAATGAACCTACGGTAATATCCAGCCAATCCTAAGAACGAACGAACCTCAAACGGAGTTCTAGGGGCTTTCCAATTCTTAACAACTTCAATCTTACTAGGGTCTACATGAATCACATTACCATTTATCACATGTCTAAGAAACTGCACTTCTCTTAGCTAGAATTCACACTTAGAAAACTTAGCATACAGTTTCTTCTTTTTGAGCAGTTCCAAGACTAACCTTAAGTGTTCTACATGCTCCTCCTAAGTCTTAGAGTATATTAAGATATCGTCTATAAACACTATTATAAACTTATCAAGATAAGGCCTACAAACTCTGTTCATCAAATCCATAAATACTACTGGTACGTTAGTCAGACCAAAGGGCATTACTGTGAACTTGAAATGTCTATAACGAGTTATAAACGCAGTCTTTGGAATGTCATCCTCATACACTCTCAGCGGATGGTATCCAGACCTAAGATCTATCTTTGAGAAAAACTGTGACCCTTGTAGTTGGTCAAATAGATCATCAATCCTAGGAAGTGGATAACGATTCTTAACAGTCAACTTGTTCAATTCCCTATAGTCAATACACATCCTAAAGGATCCGTCCTTTTTCTTTACAAACAATACCGATGCTCCCCAAGGCGATGATCTTGGTCGAATGAAACCTTTGTCTTGGAGTTCCTTCAGTTATCCCGACAACTCCTCCAATTCAGAAGGTGCCAATCGATAAGGAGACTTTGCAACCAATGTTGCTCTAGGGATTAACTCAATTTTCCGAACAGGAGGCAATCCAGATAGGTTATTCGGGAATAACTCGGGGAAATCTCTCACTACTACTATCTCTTCTTGTTCCTTCTCTTTAGCCTTAGCACTCATTAACTGGCTCGTCTTTTCTTTTGGTTTCTCTCCTAATACTCTAAGCACCTTGCCATCCAGTAGTGGTATCCTAACTACTTTCTCATGACAAATTATCTCAGCCTTATGGTCAGACAACCAATCCATTCCTATGATTATATCAAAGCTCCCGCTTCCAAAGGGTATCACGTTAATGTCAAACATGTGACCTTCTATTTCTAGTTTGCACCCCTTAGTAACCTTATCAATTTCTACTAGTTGTCCTCTAGCTATCTCAATTTCATAATTGAAGCCTAAATCACTAGGCTCTATGCCTAACAGAGGTATAAAGGTAGTGGAAACAAAACTATAGTCGGCACCAGAGTCAAATAAGGTAGTGGCATAGTGATTGTTTAGAGTAAACGTACCTGTCATGATGTTTAGGTTCTAGCGAGCCTCCTCTGCTCCCAACATGAATACCCTACCCCTAGCTTGGTTCCCTTAGTTTCCACGACCCTGACCCCCATTATTAGCAACAAATTGGTTTAGACAGTTTCCTCCTGGTCATTGTGCTCTATTTAATCTAGGACATGCCGGATTGAGATGGCCGGTACTTCCATATTTATAGCATGCTCCACGAGCAGGTGTTGGGTTTCTTACATTTACCGGGTTCACATTCCTAGGCACAACTCTACAATCCTTTGCAAAATTACTCGGGCGGTTACAGTTAAAACATGTGCGACAAGGCCCTCCGGGTGCATGGTAGGAGTTGCAGGTGGTACACTTGGGCCAAGCACCCGTATTCTCTCTTCCTACAGGGTTTGCGATTGTAGCAAAAGTATTTCCAGTCCTAGTCCTCTTGTTATTATCCCTACTATTCTTATCCTTGCTAGGTTCCCCCATATTTCCTCTTTTCTCAACCTTTTTAATTGATCCATTCCTAACAACCTCATCGGTCAGCACACCAAAAATCTGCACAGCCTTTTGCATAGTCTTTGGCTTCATTGTTGCCACCATCCTACAGATCTATGGAGCAAGGCCATACATGTATCTCTCAGTCTTCCTACTTTCTGGAGTCACTAAATCAGGAACTAACCTAGCCAACTCATGAAACCTATCAGTATACGCAGCATGGCCAGCCCCGACCATGGTGTGATTCCACAACTTAATTTCTAATTTTTGCATCTCATGACTAGGACAAAACTCTTCTATCATCATAAACTTAAAGTCATTCCATGACATACTAACTGCAACTTCCCGGCTTAGTGTGCAGATTTGAGAGTTCCACCACGTTAAAGCCTTACCCGTAAATGAACCAGCGGTGTATTTTACTTTTTGTTCAATACTACAACCACTCATATCCTGCACGGACTCCATTTTCTCAATCCATCGAGTAAGAACTACAGCACCTCCCTTACCATCATATTCCTTATGGTTACAAGATAAGAACTCCTTATATTAACAACATACCCGGTTGCTATTCACCAACACATTCCTAACGTTCTCCTAAACGTTCTCATTAACCACATTACCATTTTGACTTCTAACATTTCTTTGGTTACCAACCTGAGCTAGAATGGCGGGTAAGAGGTTCTGCAATTGTTGGGCAATGATCATCGAGAAGTCGGGTGCTCCTCCCACACCCTCATTGACTCCTTCTACATTCCCATTGACTCCTTCTACTCCCCCATTAGCTCCCACCCCTTGGTTATTCCCTTGACCATTCAATTCGTCAACACGCTCATCATTACCTCCCTTAGGTCCTCTACCCCTCCCATCTCTACCAACCCGTTCACCCGTTCCCCCTCCTCGTGATTCGGTAACAGGCCGGCCAGTACTTTGGGTCCTCATCCTTGGCGGCATTATCTACACGAGGGAGAATCATAGGCAACGTTAGGTAGGTAGGAAGACTAACATATATATAGAATATCTTACTATATATATAAATATACACATAATACTACCTTATGGTGTCAACATCAATTTGTGTGAACGGTACTACCAAGTACGAGTAAGTTGTGATACTTTTATAACTACATTGGCCATCGTATTTATATCTGTATCCTTTCCCAGTCGTACTCAGTATTGAGCTCATACATCTCAATGACTGACATAACTAAAGCACCAAACCGTGAATACGTGAAAGCAAGCAAAAGCGAAACACCACGAACATGGATCTTATACGCAACTAAATGATGGATCTTAGGTTATAGTCTAGGCTAACCCACCTAGTTCTCTATAACCTGGCTCTGATTACCAATCTGTCACACCCTAACAATGGCAGAAACTCAGGAATGCAACATAATGATCAATCATAACACAAGATACAATATAAAGAAAACTACAATGCATAAACTTTAAGTGTTACGAAGACCATTAACCTTGAACAAACCTCAAGTGATATCCCAAATCATAACTAAATCCAAAATCTCTTACAATTCCAAATGCCCACACAGGGGTCCAAATCCAAACTTAAACCAAAACTTACAAATACTAAGAACCAAACAAATAAACAAGCAAAGCTTCACATGAAAAATCCACACGGGATACTTCTAATCCTGCTATCACATATCACCAAACTATTCATCTTTCACTTCACCTGAAATTGATACTCGAAAACGTCAACAATAATGTTGGTGAGCTCGTAAGTTTGACTCCAAACCAAAAGTTGTGCCAATATTTCAAAACAATAGACAATAGTGCAATATGGCAGTGAATATATGCAAACAACCCATGACTTAGCATTCCCGCTCATCATGTAACATGACCTAGCAATCCCGCTAGTCGATCACCATATGCCACTTACGCACCTAAAGGGCTTACTAGCTAGAGCACTATATTAGGGCAGGACCACACTAGACATGGCAAATCATTGCCAATCACCTTTGCCATGCATCTCAATGCATGCAAGTAAAAATCAAAACCCTTGTCATACCAAACACAGTACATGCAAGTAAAATTACAACATATATTCACACAACAGTCATAAGCACATATATTGACCCAAAAACAAAATCACGTTTCATACAGTTCAGAAAAACAGTTCAAAACACATTTGAGTATCATTTTCCTCTAATGGAAAAGATTTAAAAAGTGGGGCTACGAGAACTCACCTCAATCAACTGATTCCACAGCAAACTCAAATCACAAGCAAATGCTATGAGGTCCGCACACGACCTAGTCCAGTTAATGTCCCATTTTAATCATTCTTTTCCAAATAGTTTTTCCCGGTTTCGATGCATAGAGATTAGATGCGTTGTACGGTTATCTTAAACGTTTTAGTGGTGTGATGGTTGACAACTTAACTCCAAAAATATCATACTTCGCCTCGTACCATAGTATAGTATATACTTATTATCCAATATATAAGATAAGTAATAAATACTTATATATATGCTTCGATAAATCCATTCGGTACCCTTAGTTACCAAAAATATACCATTTATACTATACGAAATAGAACGTTTATGTTCGTTAAACATTTTATAAAAGTTTCGAGAAAAAATTATATTTTTCGTCTTTTAGTCGACTTATTAAAATAATAATATATTATTATTAAAAATAAAAATCACGTTTTAAGTAAAAAATTTAAGTATAGACTTTTTACGAAATTTTAGCATGACCCGTACGTTTATATAACGTTTTCCAAGGTTATTAAACCTTATTTTCAAACAAATTCCAATATTTCGATACTTTCCGAACCAATTCCAAAAATCACATTTTCACGACGTTTACCAAGATATTTTCTCAAAACGACCTTCAATATAACTTCACAAGTATTTTTCACTTCTAAAAAGTTTGTCAAAATTCCCAAAATAACTAGTTACGGCTTATTGGGCTTTAAGTCCCAATAAGGATCCATTATAGATTTTATATATCCAAAATACTTTCTAAACCCAAAACCAAGGCCCAATAGCATATATAAGCTCAAATCAATAAGTAATAAAGTAATTCGGACCATAATAAGCCTTCCCATAAGCCACAGCTTAAATGGGCTTATTGGGCCATGAACCCATAAGCTCTAAAATACATATATTAAGCTTGAAAATAAGCTAATAAGCTACGTATCGTATTTGGTTATCACCATAAGCTATAATATTAGTCTACAAAAATATGTCATACTAGGATAATAACCAAAAACATCTCCTTTATGTTTCCATAAGTTGTCGTGAGCTAATAAGCTCAAAATAAGCTTATTCGAACCCTATAATAAGCCAAAATAAGCTATTTACAAAATAAGCTACATAGCAAATATAAGTTTTTCAACCATCACGACCATAATATCAAAACTAACAAAACCTTATCCTTGTCTCATTTTATTAGAACCCTAAACGCACCCTAAGCAACCATTTTTAAACTTTTCGCTTTCGATTTTAAACGATCGGGCAATACAACTAACATCTATGCATCACTAGCAATCTAAAAGGACAAGTAAAAGTTAAATTTGAAAGACTTACAAAAATGGTCTTCAAAATAAATTTTGACGCGAACCGGACAACCAAAACGTTGTTTTAATGAGTACCCGAACACTAAAATCAACCCGATATATCACCAATCTTCATGTTTTTTATCAAAATTTTAAAAATGTGCGTGTGTTGGCTTATTTCGAACGTACCAAGGGAGAGAAAGAAATAGGTGTGTGAAGTTGTAAATGAGAAATGTGTGAGTTAGGATGCATCCAAATGCATATAAGCAAAGAATTTGTTCTCCCAAGGGTCTAAAACCCGTCGTCAAGGAATCCTAGGAGGGTTCGGGTCTTCTTTTCATGTCGGAATCACTTAAAAACTCATAAAACTCAACCGTAAATTATTCCCCAAAGTTACTTAGCATTTTTATTCACTTTAAAAATACTTTTCTAATAACTTAGAGTATTTACTTGACATATTTCCATATTAGACCTCCCAAAAACTCATTTGGACATTAACGGACGTGTCGGGACTCGTTTTTGGCATTTCTCAAAATTTTCACCATATTTAAAAAAATACTATTTTTTCTATTTCTAATAACTTAGGAGTAAATTTAACTGACTTGACATATTGTCCTATACTTAGGAATCACCAACTCTAAATCAAACAATCAACACGTAACCCTCTATTATTGGCCTCCCATCTCCCAAAAACCAACTCATTTGAGACATTAAACGGACGTGTTCGAGAGGACTTCTAAAGAGACTGTCATTCTCAGTTGCTCTTCGTTTTTTTTTTTTTTTATAATTTTTTTTGTTTTTTTTTTTTTTTTTTTTTTTATTTTATTTTTTTTTTTTTTATGTTTTTGCGTGTAATTTTTTTTTTTTTTTTTATTTTTTTATTATTTTTTTTTTTTTTTTTTGGCATTTTTTTTTTAAAATATAACATAGCATGTAATGGGTCCAACAAAAAAAAGAACACAAAAAGAAAACCAGAACCAAAAAAACCACACCACCCGACCGAAAACCACCAAATATAGCAAACAAAATAAATACACCCACTAAAAAAAAAGGAATTATAATACACCATACAGTAGAGTGAAAACAACCAATCAATTTAAAACCACATATTCCAATAGCAAAACACCCAAAAATCTAACCAGCACCACATAAAAAATCACACCACCAAAAAAATCCACAAAAACAAAAATCCAAAATCATCCACAAAAAAACCAACTTCAAAAACACGTAACAATCACAACCACCGCACACACCACTAAACCACACACCCCCAAGAACCCAAACATAACCACCGTTCAACCAAACAACGAACACCAAATCCATACTAACAACAAACAGTCAAAAACCCCACATTAACTCAAGACACACGTCCACACATCGGACTACCGTCCACCAACAACGCCACAACCCCCCCCAACCACTGGCGCCCCCGTGAACCCCAGCCCATCACCAACAGCAGCGCATCCACCCGCACAAGCACCACCCAACCACCCACACAAACAAACCCGCACAATGCACCTCAACTACCCAGACCACGGTTACAATGCACCCCAATACATCCACCCACCCCCCCCCCCACCAGTCCCCTCCCCCCGCACCCACCCAATTAAATATTCACGGGTCAACCACCCGGAACATAAATAACATAATAATACCCTCTAAAAGGATTATTATACACCATAAACCATCAATTATCACAATTCTCATAAAATCACCACCGTCAACACGATACAATATCTGAAACGTCAAATAGTCAAAGGACTAATATTATAATATTCAAAACACAGAAAGGGCGAGGGTTACATGACCTGTCATCATCTTCACAACATGAATACTCCTTATTTTGGTAAGAGTGGGGGGAACGGCCGTGCCAAAGGCTGGCGCCGTTCAACGGCGCAAGAAATATCAATGGCGCACTGTTCCAGTGCTCGCACCGTTTGGGCTCGCGCAGTTGGGAAAATAAATTTAATTTAATTTTTTTTTTAAAATAGCCGTTTTGGCCGTTGGGAGGAGCAGATTTTTGAAAATTATACCCCAAAAAATCCCATTTTTACCCATTAAAAATCCTATAAATACCTCCTTATTATTTTATACTTCACACACACTTCCAATATATTTTATAACATATAGTTTTCTACTTCTCTCATTTTTCTCTCCAAAAAAATAAATCCCAACTTACCATGGATTACCGGTATGCTAAACGACCAAACCATCCAAATTCCGGGCTCGTCTTCGAATCCGACCAACAATCCGGGCTCCTCCTCTCAACCTCCATATAACCAAATGCCTTACTATCCCACATTCCAAATCCCATTTGCTAATCCTGAGGAAATTTCGCTATTTAATCAATGGAAAATGCAACATCAAATGCAAAACCATTTTACTCAACAAGAACAACCAAACCAAGCCACTGTTTTCCAACCACAATCCGACCAACAATCCTACCACCTAGTTGACGAAACTGAAGACTAAAACAAAGAGGAGTCGGTCCCGACCCCGACGTCGAAGAAGACGAGCCGTGGCCCACGCGTGAAGTCGAAGTCGAAAAAAACAATGAAAAGGAAACACAAGTCGAAACGAAACGAGCTTGAAATTTGTGGAGCCAATAAGAGGAGTTGATTTTGGTGGAAATTTTATTCAAATTTTCAAGGATCCAAAAACCGGTTGTGATCAAAAAATGAAACGTTTTGGTATAAAATCCTCGATGTGTACAATGCCGAAGCCACAAGACGCGGCTACACGCCACGTACCAAAAACATGTTGACGGGAAAGTGAACTCCAATGAATGCAAATGTTCAAAAGTTTAATCAATTAGTGACGGAAACGCTTGTTCATAGTGGGGAAAACGATGACGATTGGATGACGAGGGTGAAAATTTTGTTTAAAACACACACGTGTTTGGATTTTAAGCACAAGAGCGTTTGGCTTTTTTTGAAAAACAAGTACAAGTGGAAAAACCTCGAATCTACATTGGCAAGAAGAAATCATCTTCGAGTTACCGACGAGGAATCGGAGCATTTTGGAGATGATGTGTTGCCTCGGCCACCCGGGTTACAACGCATTTCTAAAAGTCAACGTTCCGGTTCTAACTCAACCGCTAGTTCCGGTTCTACCCCGATGATGTATCAAAAATTCATGAAAGAACAATACGAGTTGGACTGCAAAGCAAAAAATGAAGGTGATCGAGCGAGAGACGAACGATAGAATGAGGTTATACCATTCTCAAAGTATTGCGGAGGACATAAAAGTGCTACAAATCGACACACGCAGGATGGATACGGTCGACGCGGCTATCATCAACGCCCAAAAGGCACGATTCTGAGCGTTATATCCACCACCAAACTAATCGACGAGGATCGTTAACTTTATGTTTTTTTTAATTTTAATGTCTTTAATTTAATGTCTTTTTCGTATTTTTTTATTTCTATGTAATGTTTTATTTATTTATTTAATGTAATGTTTTTTATTTTAACGAATTTAATTTAAGTTATATTGTGTATTTTTTAATGTAAATAAATATAAATTGCCCAACGGCACCAGAAAATGTGGCGCCGTTGAGTTTCTGGTGCCGTTGAGCATTTTGCTGACGTGGCATCACTTTTTGGCAATTTTTGCCAACGGCTCCATTATTCCTAGCTCTCTAATAATAATAGTCCACCTCAGCCCGTTTCCACTTTTACTGGCCCAACATGTTTTCCCCACAACCCATGCATACTCCTTATTTTGGACAACCCTTATATAGTTCTGTTATGCAACCAGTGCAGCAATATGGCCCAATTCTGTTAGATGATAGTTTGTATGGTACTCAGACCCATATCTAGAATATTCTATGTAAATATTATATTATATAAAACATACAATTACCAGGTTTGTTGGTGACATTAAATGTTTTCGACCCGCCTCCGACCCGATCCACGAGTTAAATATTTAATGTGATCTGGGGCATTAACTGCTTACCTAAAAAACACACGGTGGTGATACGTGTTCTTCAATCTCATAACCAACACATCCCCATATTTTATCTTAAATCCACATTTCTCAGTTTCAATCACCAAAAAATCTACCGTCCCCCATCTTTATCTCACATCTATATTCCTCCAACAAATAAGTTTCATTGGGGTATAATCAAAATTAGTAAATGTTTTTTTTTCACCTACACATGCAGTCCAAGATCGAACATCCAAAAAATCAAAGCAACGTATTTGATTTTAAGATGGGAAAATAAAGGGGGTAGGTTAGATACATGTAACATATGTGAGTAATTTTAGTTTTAATTTTGTTAATTTCAAATATTGAACTATGTTTTTTTATAGATCGGGTTTAATTGTGTTTAATTATTTGTATTTTTTCAGGTTTGTTTTCCTTTGCTATCATCACGACACTGTAAATCTCCAATTTTTTTTTCAAATTTTATAACAAAGATAATACAACATATTTATTAGATGTAGATTTTGCCATATTGAGTTATTTGGTAGTGACTTTAGAATGCCCACAATGTGTTTGTTAAAATGTCAAGTGCTTAAGAGAGTGGACAAAATAGAAAATCTGAATTTTATAAGATGGAATTCGATACGATTATTAATTATGCAGCATTTGATGACAATGAAATTAGGGTATGTCATCTACACATTTTTTTAGACCAATTATTTTTTACCGTGGTTGCCTGGATGCGTGTTTTTAGAGTTCACAAAATAACTTTGTGACATATTTATGAGTTCTCTCATATGACCCACTAGAGGCAGACCGAATTGAACTTGACCCAGTCATATTGTTTTCTCTCATTATTTTGCCACTGCCATTTTAGCGATCTAGAGCTATTATTTCCGTGCTAATATTTTTCTGAATATGTTGCTGCCGGAGGTTTAATCGAACCACCAGTCGGAGCAACGGGTACTCATGAATATGTGCAAGGACGACGCTTGGTTGGTTCTTTAGTGTCCTGTGACACGAGTGTTGACAATGGGGCTGCAAGCGGTGTCACACCTAAAGGTTGGGATTGTTTGTTATCAACTGTAATTTCATTATCGCTAAGTTTCTTTTTTAAATTATCTCTTACACTTATGTTTCTTTTTATTTGTTGATTTTTTTATCTTAAATCGTATTCTTCTATTGTTGTTCATGTTTCTGCAAATAACAATCCATTTACCATTTTTTACACTCCTAGATAATTTTGGTAACTTATACAGCAGTGGGTTAGTTTGCTAGGAAAATCTAATGATGTAAAACTATCAGTGACCTTTGTATATGTTTGGTGGGGCGCAAGAGCTTAAAGGGAATGGTAGTTTTAGTAGGAAAGAAGCCCACATGTTGGTTGAAAACATTATTAGTTTACTGTTGTCAAGTGTGATGTCGACCTGCATATGAGAAACTAAAGACTCTTACAGCGAGAAACAAGCAAATTGGTTAACCTTTGTGCATTTTATCACGTTTTGACAATTTCATTTGACTATATGTGTGTGTGTGTGTGTGTGTACGTAAAAATCTTAAAATTAGGACTGAAAAGTGACACCAGATTATATGATTAATCCACTGGTGTTCTGTTTTTTGTTTTGCAACGTACCTGATGAGGTGTCATTTTATACACTTTTTTGGGTCATTTAACCCCTTAAATCGTGCATTTATGCCCAAAATAGGTACTTAATCGTTCCTTTTCATGTATTTTAGCATTTGGAAGGCATTTGGAGGAAATACACATGACTTGGGCTCATTTGGAGAAGAAACGGACAAGACTACGGACCTACACCAAAATCTCTTGAAGATTATGCTTACAGAGCGTGGAGACAGCGTCGCAAGCATAAAACGACGTCGTCATGATTTACGAAATGACGGCGTCAGTACATTGGTGACGCCGTCAGAACATGGACGACCTAAAGGAACTCTAGAAGATTCGGTGCCACAAGATTAAGAATACCATTTAACGTACGCGTGAAGTATCAGATATTGTTTTGATCATAACTCCTTCATACGAACTCGGATTTCGACGACTCAATAGCCCACGCGTTTAGAACGAGAAAATCTACAATTGTACGAAAAATGTCATGGTGACGGCGTCACATGTTATTGGTGACGCCGTCGTGAAGGTCAGTTTAGGTTTTGCCTATAAATACAACCTCATAACTTCATTTTTATCAAGCCCCAAACCTTAGGGCAGACAAAAGGGTTTAGGTAGGTGTTTTTTCAGCAACTTAGAAGGTCTAATTCAATCCATAAACATCTTGTAATGGTTTGATTATCACTTATATCTTAAATCATGTCTTCAATTCCTTTTGTTGATTATGATTTTTATTGTTTGAGTATGCTTGGCTAATTCAACTAGTATTTATTTGGTTATGCATGAACCTTGTCATTAATTGATTATAGTTTATAATTCTTGTTTCCTATTGCTTCTTGTTGATGGATGTGTGCGTTAGGCTCTAGAAAACTAGCTTTTGTCTGTATCGCTGTTGATATGTCTAGGAAAACGTGATTGTGTAGAAAGGATACCATCGGTTACAGTCTTCATACTACCTTACCCCTTATATGGTTGATCCCTCTTAAGATATTTCAAATGCATGTAATGTACTCTTAGGGGCCTTGTAATAGTCTTCATACTACCTTACTTGTGTGTTGCCCTAACGGAATATTACATAGACGGCGGGTTCGTGTAATCCGTTCATGACCTAGAAAATACTTACATATCGCATCACAAGTGTGACAAAGCAATATGTAGAATTGGATAGCTAGCAAGGAGTAGTGCATCCCAGGTGAATACGCTTCATTGTATAATTGTTATTTATTTTATTAGTTTAATTAGCTTAAAACCAAAACCTCTCTAAAATCAGAATTTTACTTGCTTTCATAAAATATAAAAACACAAAAATAATCTTCCTTCAACCCTTAGACCTTTGTGAAAATTCGATCCGGCCTTCACAGTGCTATTCCCCTAGAGAACGATAACAACAACCGAGTCTTGCCTATACTACACTGCAACGATTAGGTACACTGCCTAGAGAGTTGTAAAACTTCTTGTTGAAGTCCTTACGACAACCTCATCAAGTTTTTGGCGCCGCTGCCGGGGAATAACATAGGTTTAGGATTCAATCTAGCTTAGGTCTACTCACAAGATTCCTATCAAGTGAGATTTAATTTCTTATCAATTAGCTTTCTTTTAGTCTATCTCTTCTTTGTTCCTTTTGTTCGTAACCAACCTACTCTTCCGTTGACCATCACGGGAGACGAAAATTCAAACCGACCCCGTACCTTAGGAGATTATTCTCGACCTAGCCACCAAAAACAACTCGAACGAATAATTATAAGTTTCATACGTGATCAAGAGGAGAAATTACGTTAACTCGAAGAATATATGAATATCATTTTTGGCGAATTCATGAAATTGTCCCTCGTAGTTATGGAAAAATTAAAGGACAATATAAAAATCAATAAAATCACTAGATTTCCTCCTCACATACCTACCATAACCCCCGAAACACTCAAGCCTACCATGGTGTATAGGGTCTTGATGATTTATAATATTAAACCCACTATCTATAGAACCCCTCACCAACACCTAAATTCCAACCTCAAAATGCCAATACTTCATTCATTTGAGGAAAATAAGCTTGAGTACGAAGATGAAGATGAAGTCGAGATAAAGATGATGGGAACCAAAATGGATAAAAAATTATTGGATCATTCTCTATGAGGATGACATAACCTCGATTATTTGTCATAATTTTTCTCCAACTTCAAATCTACCCATCAAACCAAAGGATTCGGGTAACTTTAGGATGAAGGTAGTAAGACCCTTGACCATTCATACACCACTTTCACCCCACGTGGCATACTCCTATCAAAATGGTGTGTATCGCTACTATCACCCGCACTTGACCTTAAGTGTAGGGGAGACCCACCTTTTACGCGTCAAATAAGCGTAGAGTCAGGCTCGTGACTCAAACAAAAACAAACGCTTTTTGGGAGGCAACTCAATATTTTAAATTAACGCATTTAGGAATGTCGTGTGTCTTGTGTGTTTGTTTTGAGTCATATGATTGTGTTAACTGTTTTTCATGGTTTATGCAGTAATTCATACAGGAAATAACTCATAAGATTGCGTACAAGAAATTTTTCATCAAAAACAAAGACTGAATTTTCTCAGAGTGTGGAGACGGTGTCACGATTTGCACGTGACGCCGTTAGCTCATCCGTTGTGACGACGTCAGGATTTTCCTGACGGTGTCATGAAGCCAGCTACAAAAAATTCAAATTTTTTAAGTATTTTTGAAAATATAACTTGTGTAATATTTCAAATTTGTAATTCTTTTATAAACCTGCAGAAAACCACGATTACGTTAACACATTCATCCTATCTTTATCGCTTTCGTAGAGTCTAAACGTAGTTAATAAGGTTGTATTTATCATTCACCCGTGGATTTTACGCTTGGTGTAGTTGTCTTTGTCTTTGATTTACAGGTTATATTTGACGAGAAGAAGCTTGGAAGTTCTTAAGAAGTTTCATTGGATGATTCTTGGAGGACGATCTAACCAGTTATCGCATGTTTCTTCTTCATTATTGAGCAAACCAGGGGAGTACTAGTTTCTTTTACTTGTTTTCTTATCCTTTTATTCGTTTTTACGGGTACTTCCATAGAACATTGGGGACAATGTTCAACTTAAATGTAGGGGGAATAATCCTTAGAAACTATTCTTTCATTTGCCATTTGCTTTGTCCTTGAAATGATAGGTAATATATCGAAACATAGCATAAAAAGGTAATTTTGACCCAAATTTATAATTTTTATGACACATACCGACGAAAACCGAGTATTAATAGTATCTCATGAATAGGAATATATATGACTAGTACAAAAACCCTCAGAATTCCACCCCAAAAAATGTGAGGTTCGCCTTTAGATCTTTAGGAATTCGGGTATCCATTATTGATACCCAAGATAGTTTATACCTTTAGCTTTCTCGAGTTAAGGAGTGAGCAGTCATATGTATCTATTTCGTCGTTACGGATGTATACGTGTGGTCGTTGTCACCTTTTCTGGAGCATTGAGATCGGTTTAAATTATATGAGTGTACCGGTAGAATATTAAATTCTAGAACTTGTTATTGTGATGCATCCTTAGACCGCATAATAAGTATTAGGATTTTCTTGATAAGAGGTACTCGGATTAACCTATGTTTTAAACCTGTAATTGTTATGATGGTCACACTGATCATGTAACTATCCCACACCCTTGCCATACACTCATTTTTAGTGCAGGATACCCCTAGTACAACCCTCCAAGCCTATCATTTACACCTAAATCGCCTTAGCCTACCTTGTATGTACTCACCTTTAGTACATTATTGTTTTAACCCAAGTTAATTATTTGAGTACAAGGTTGCTAAGTCTTTATCCTTATAAATACAGTTTTGGGACGATTATGATTCATGGTAGTATTTATTTCGCGAAAGAATGGGGAAGAAAAGTTAAGTCAATACCCTCATATGTTTGTTAGATGATCTCCATGTTATTTTGATCTACCTCAAATCGGGTCATTAGTTAGATTGTAAATATCGAGTATGTGAAAGCTTAAGTATAGGGGTACGTGTTATAAACCCCATGTTGTGATGTATTCATGTCTTAAAAAAACAAAAAACAGAAAAACAGAAAAGAAAAATAAAGAGATTAATGTAGAGTTGTGTAGAGTTTGTATATCTTCGTCCGAGTCTTGGCTTAGTAACCAAACCAGCGTGTATTCATGTAAATAATTAGCTAACTCTTCCACTCCAAATTCACCCAAAGCCACCTAAATGTATCCCATCCGTTTCCGTTTCCATTATATGTTATCTTACACCTACACCCCACAACCCTTTAAAAGACCTCTTAGATAGTACTGAATAATGCTTGCGTCTAGCGATGGAGGTTTGATCCTTTACCAAGCCTATGGTAATTTATATGCTATGACAGGTAATGAGTGTTGATTTTCCGTTTCCCCATTATGTTATAATTCATTATACACCCGAGTGAAAGAGAGAATCCCAAACACTTATGTGAGGTGCTAGTATATACTTTCCGTGCTTTTAATTACGAGGTCTAGAAGGTTGTGTTGTAAAATACTTTTAAAGAGTAGGTTAAATGACCCTAATACTGCTATTGTCTAGGTAGAAAAGCCTATTTTCTTAAGGACAAGCAAATCCCAAGTGTAGGGGTATTTGATTAGGTGTCATTTTATACACTTTTTCGGGGTCATTTAACCCTCTAAATCGTGCATTTATGCCTAAAATAGGTACTTAATCGTTCCTTTTCAGGTATTTAGCATTTGGAAGGCATTTAGAGGAAATACACGTGACTTGGGCTCATTTGGAGAAGAAACGGACAAGACTACGGACCTACACCAAAATCTCTTGAAGATTACGCTTACAGAGCGTAGAGACGGCGTCGCAAGCATAAAGCGACGCCGTCATGATTTACGAAGCGACGGCGTCAGTACATTGGTGACGTCGTCAGAACATGGACGACCTAAAGGAACTCTAGAAGATTCGGTGTCACGAGATTAAGAATACCATTTAACGCGCGCGTGAAGTACCAAATATTGTTTTGATCATAACTCTTTTATACAAACTCGGATTTCAACGATTCAACAGCCCATGCGTTCAGAATGAGAAAATCTACAACCACGCGAAAAATGTCGTGCTGATGGCGTCACATGTTATTGGTGACGCCGCCGTGATGGTCGATTTAGGGTTCGCCTATAAATACAACCTCATAACTTCGTTTTTAAAAGGCCCCCAACCCTAAGTCTAATTTTTGGGTTTGGGCAGGTGTTTTTCTAGCAATTTAGGAGACCTAATTCAATCCATAAACATCTTGTAATGGTTTAATTATCATATCTATCTTAATTTATGTCTTCAATTCCTTTTGTTGATTATGATTTCTCTTGCTTGAGTATGCTTGGCTAATTCATCTAGTATTTATTTGGGAATGCATGAACCTTATCATTAATTGATTAGATCTTGTTGTTTGTGACAGATTCAATGAGTCGAATTGATTATAGTTTATAATTCTTGTTTCCTATTGATTCTTGTTGATGGATGTGTGCGTTAGGCTCTAGAAAACTAGCTTTTGTCTATATCGCTGTTGATATGTCTAGGAAAACGTAATTGTGTAGAAAGGATACCACCGATAACAGTCTTCATACCACCTTACCCCTCATATGGTTGATCCCTCTTAAGATATTTCAAATGCATGTAATGTACTCTTAGGGGCCTTGTAATAGTCTTCATACTACCTTACTTGTGTGTTGCCCTAACGGAATATTACATAGACGACGGGTTCATGTAATCCGTATGACCTAGAAAATACTTACACATCCCATCACAAGTGTGACAAAGCAATAGGTAGAATTGGATAGCTAGCAAGGAGTAGTGCATCCTAGGTGAATTCGCTTCATTGTATAATTGTTATTTAGTTTATTAGTTTAATTAGCTTAAAACCAAAACCTCTCTAAAACCAGAATTTTACTTGCTTTCATAAAATATAAAAATACAAAAATAATCTTCCTTCAACCTTTAGACCTTTGTGAACATTTGATCCGGCCTTCACAGTGCTATTCCCCTAGAGAACGATAACAACCCCCCGAGTCTTGCCTATTCTACACTGCAACGATTAGGTACACTGCCTAGGAAATTGTAAAACTTCTTGTTGAAGTCCTTACGACAACCCCATCATTAAGCTTAAAGCACTAGGTACCGTAACACTTCACTTGCGCCAATCTCATGTGGCATGCCATTTGGCACCAACTGGCGCCGCCAGTTGGATGCCATGATACTGCTAACATGATGCGCCAGTTTGAATGTGAGTTGAGTGGCGTCCGACACTTTGTGTTTTTGTTGTGTCTTTTTTTTCTTTTTTCCATGGTTATTTTGTGCGTCTTTGTATTGTGCGTGTGTGTGTTTTAGTGTGTATGAGTGTGTGTTTTAAAGTGTGTCTAGGTGAGGAAGAAGATGTGTGGTTCTTATTATTTTTATCAAGAATAAATAGCAAAAGTAGTCATTGTGGTTCTAATTTAGACGAGGTCCTCCTAGTATTTTAAACTTTAATGTGTACATATATTCATAAAGTATATTTTATAACTCTTATATATATATTTTTTTAACTCTTGTGTGTATTTTTTGTGTGTTTTTAGTTTGTTTGAAAAAACGTAAAAGAGAATAAAGTTGTGAGCGGGTGGGGCCCAAATGGTGAAACTGACATGCCACGAATGAGGCTGTTTTTTTGAGGAAATTTCCAAAGTCGACATATAGGTAACCGCGTGTTACCAAAATGAACCATTGAAAACCATGTTACCAAAATCGACATGGCACACAAATTTGTTTTGACCGTCATGATCATTTGTGCTCTTACCTTAAGATTACTACACGTGTACATTAAGTTATTTGGGATGTAATAATTGACATTTGGCAATGCTTGCAAACTCATTTGCACGTTTTAATTCAAAACAAGGAATGACTAACAAATTAACACATGGTCATGGAGAGCAAATGAGTTTGCTGTCCATATAATTTGCACTTCTAGTTAATTAAAATGAATGGCTAATAACTTGACATGTTCCATGTTAATTTTTTCAAATGTTCAGATCGTGCAAATATGTTATTCTTTATTTATTTTCTTTTGCGAAAATCTAACTTTTATTTCTAAAAAATTTCATATATTTGCGCGTGTACTCCAAAAAAAATGACTATTTATATTTAATACACTTTTCAATTTACATTTACCCTACTCCACCAATATATTACAAAAGACGTCAAAAGTTCAATATAGACTCAATATTTGTCATAGACCCAATGAACCAATCCTAGCCACTTATTTTTTCATCAAAAATAAAAAAACCCACTTTCCACCTTATTTTAAAAAATTAAATATCTCACACACTGTTAATCGTTACGCAAAACAAAATATATCATCGCGACGAGAATTAAATTATCTTTCTATAGAGGGGCGACACTATGTACTTTCGACGAACTTTTTTTAATGATTTTATGAAGTCATATACGATTTTATGAAGTCATATATGATTTATGAAATCATATATGATTTTATGAAATCATATATGATTCGTTATACAAATCATATATGATTCGTATGACGAATCATATATGATTTTCGCAATTCGTGACTGAAACAAAATTGAAAAAAAGTTCGTCGGAATCACAAATCATATATGATTCGTTATACGAATCATATATGATTTTCGCAATTCGTGATTGAAACAAAATTGAAAAAAAGTTCGTTAGAATCACAAATCATATATTATGATTTTATGAAATCATATATGATTTCATGAAATCATATATGATTCGATATACGAATCATATATGATTTTCGCAATTCGTTATTGAAAAAAAAAATCGAATTTTTTTTCCTCGAAAGTAGACGGGTGACTTATTATTAAAAAAAAGTTCGTTAGAATCACCTAATGCTCTTAAACGCTTGTTTTTATTTTGAACGACTCTTGCACGCTTGTTTTTTTTGAACATCTTATACGCTTGTTAAACACAAGCTAATTCAAACACCAAACATAAACTTATTATATAAGCTCATGAGATAACCCACCAAACCAAATTAACCACCTACAAAGTAGGATTAGACATGGAGTAATTTATTGTGACAAGAAAATTAGCAGCCAAAGACCCCCCACACTTTTCCCTTTTGGCGCCAATTTCACACACTCCTCTCTATTATTGATTGCAAAAACCCTAGCTTTGTTTTTTCCCCAAATCGATTCAATTGAATCAAAGAAGGTTCACAACAATGGGTGAACCACGGGCCAAACGCCCCAAAATCAACAGGTATATATATCTCTTCAATTTCAAAACCCTAATTTTTTATTTTTACAGTTATTTTTGCTAGTTGTAATTAAAGATTGAACCTTTATGTCATTGTGCTTTTTACCCTTTTGTATAACTTTACCCTAACATAAAAATTAGTATTTTGTTTTTTTAGTGCAAGTAGAATTTGTTGTAAGGTTTATGAAGAAAATGATAATTTATGATGATGGTCAAGCAATTATCGCGATCGATGTGCGTCAATTTTGTTATTTATTATTTAGGGTTTCCGGTGAAAGATTATGGTAGTCAAGTAGAAAGTCAAAATTGGGGGGGGGGGGGGGGGGCAGGGGGCGGAAAGTTCTAATGGGGTGTTTGTTTCGGC